>QLON01001757.1:0-48377 GCA_003313675.1 Termitomyces heimii | reverse complement strand
CCCATCCTCCGGGTAATTCCCCCCAGCGGCCACCCCTGCTCCCGAGAAACACAATGCGCCCTCCACAGCACCGACAAAGAACACCGCTCGTGGTTGAGGCGGCATGCCTCACACACGGCCGTGTCCTGGCGAGACGAGGGGCCCAGGACCTCAAACAGACAGGGGACCTGTCGCCAGGCACAGTGCTTGCACTGCGCCGAAGTCAGCAAAGAGACTCGGAGCTTGAGACTACTCACCAGTCCATTGCTCACACACCAGGCATGAGCAGGCAGACCCCGGAGCCTCTCCAGGGCCTCCCTAAACTGTTCTCGAGTTACAGCCACCCATGCAACATGACGACTCTCCGGGACTTCGGAAACGGCCCTGATCGCCATCCCGGAATGACGAAAATGAGGGGCAGATAACCTAGGGCAGGGAGGAGGTTGAACCATCTTCTGCACAAAGGTAGGCGCAGGGCAACTAGGTTGGGGCTCCGGGGGGACACCAGGGCCCACATCGAGGGCAGGCTCCGGGAGGACACCGGAGTCTGCATCGGGAGCAGACTCTGGGGGCTGACTAGGACCCACCTCCAGGGCAAAATTAAGGCATAGTTCTGGAAAAGGAAGGTCAGTCAGAGTAAATGGTCAACGCGATGACACTTACGTTGGACGAGCATGGCCACACGTGCTCAGTATTGTGCATCCCAGGCCTCCCACGCGGCCAGGGGGGCCACTTCGTTGGTCGCCGGGGGCGTCGGGGAATGTGTCGGTGTGCGCGACATGATTGAGCTGATAGTAAAAATTTTTTTCGATACATGGCAGGTCAGGTGCCGGATCCCACGACTAGACCCCAGACCAAACCACCGGTTACACGCGCCTCGGAGGGTTTCGGCGCTGAAGGGGGGGTGATGTCATGACCCCTTCTGGAATCCCCCGGAACAACCCCGGGACCTCACCCGGGACCCTCTCCACAACACGCCCTGCCCCTGCAACTACCGATGCCGCCACTAACTTGCATTACAACTGACATCAGCCAACCCCCTGGGAACCCCGCTTCACGGACCCCGGGATCGACCGCCATTAACCGCCGGATCCCACTACCCGCTTCCGGCCATCACGCATCACAATCCCCCCATGCCAATTGATCGCGCGCCCCACACGCGCGATTCCAGTATACAGTCCTGGCCTGCCACTCAATGCCTTCCGGAAACCATCCCAGACACCCCGAAACCCTGAGATCCGACCCCGTAGTACTTATAGTGTAGTCCACCACTGTATTCGTTAGTCTTGATATTACTTGAATTGTTGCATGCCCTTTGTTTGACTGGTATGCATTGACTGGCACGCTTTGACTGGCATGCCGGAATAATCGTGTGCTTTAAGTTTGGTATGCACTTCGCAACTCTAAGTTTACTAACCGGGTCTCGTCTTAGAACCTCCAGTTCCGACTCGACCCCCACCAACTCCCAACCCCCACAAAACCCTGAAACCCCCGGGTCAAGTTCCATTTCCCCGGGACCACCCCCCCTGTTCACATCTTGAACCCCAGAGCCTTAACCCTGGAAGTTCCAGACACCCAAGTATCCATAGATCAAGTCCGCCTCGTAAGGGTGTTGCTTTCCCGAAAAGCCCCCAAATCAGCGGAACCTGATACAAACCACCCCTAAAGAGGATTAGAATGAGTTGTTAACTGCTGCCTGTCTTAAAAGAGACCAATTACCTTAGATTATTCCTAAAGAAGGCCAGGAGCCAATGAATGTGAGATATTCAAAGGATTATTCAGCATGGAAATATGCCTATGAGAGGTATAAGCATTGGCTAAATAAAGATAATGCTGCAAGGAGGTTAATTCAAAGTGCCATTGAATATACTCAACACAAATCTATTGTCACCCTTGACACTTCAAAGAAAATCTGGGATTACCTTCATCAACATTACATTGATTAACAGAGTGGGATCAACATACATTATTACTACCAGCAGCTTTATGGAAAATAGTGGGATGGAAATTCTCCCTTAATAGACATCTCAGTTTTTATATGAATATACATTGTCAATTTCTTGATGCTGGTCACTGCATTAATGACAATACTATAATCAATGCTATTCTTTTATTGTTACCTTATTCTTTTACCTAGGAAGTCATCAAACAGAATTTGCTGTTTTGGAGTGCCTCCTTAATGCTTGAAACTGTCACAACCAAATTATTAATAGTCTTTGATCATATTACTTTGGAGGATGCTGTGATTAGCAGGACATTGGCATTTACTGCAAAAACCAAGCCTGAATTGAGTAGGAGTCAACAGATTCTTAAAACAACAAAAAGGAAGTCAAAACCAAAATGCGAGCTAAAATCCAAAGATATTTGTTATAATTGTGGCAAGAAGGGACACTGGAGTCTGAAATGCCCCAAGCCCAAGAAGGCAAAAAATGCAGGTCAAGCTCAACTTACCATTTCCACTTATAATTTCAAATCTTGCAAAATTGGCCAAGTCATAATGGCAACTTCTTGATAGTGCTGCTTCAAGTCATATAGTAGCTGATCAGACTTATTTTGTTGACTACTGTAGAACAAGCAATCAGCATGTATCTGTTGGAGGACAAAATTGATTACCTATTGAAGGTACAGGTGTAATTATATTTTACACTCACTTGTCTTTTGGTACAAGTAATGTTGTCTTACACAATGTTCTCCACATTTCCAATCTAGAGGCTAACCTCATTAGTCTGAATTCTTTGCAGCATGAAGGAGTTAGGTTCCATGACTTTCTTTATAGAATTTACTGTCCTAGTAAGGTTGAGAATTTCTTCATGCAAATTTCATTGGCACTCATGGCACACTCTACCAGATCAAAACCATAACCATTGAAATAGTTGACAATCAGGTGGCTTATATTGCCAGTGAGTCTACTATGTGTCTATGGCACCATTAATTAGGGCACATTAGTCTACATATTATAAAGACTATGGTGGATTACAATTTAGTTACTAGCATCAAAATAAAGTTACCTCAAGAATTTAATCAGTTATGCAGCAGATGTGCTGAAAGTAAGGCTACAAGACTGCTCTTGCCTGATGTTAGCAATATAAAATACAAGAAAAACAAATTACTCATCATAAACCTCACTGGACCCATAAGTGTAGCCACCTGGAATGAAAATCCCTATACAATGATAATTGTCAAAGCCAGCAAACATTTTCCAATCAGAAGACTCTTCAAAACTAAGGAGAAAGTGGGAGACAATGTGTGTGATGTTATAGCTATGTATGAGCATGATGGTGGTCAATTTGTTAGAATCATCTGAACTGACAATAGCAGTGAATTTGTCAATTCTACAATACAAAAATTCTGTGCACTTAACAGAATAAAACATCAAACCACAAATCCCTACTGACTACAGCAAAATAGAATTGCAGAATATGCTATAGCCATAATAATGGAAATGGTTAGAAATATGCTTTATGAAGCAAAAATGAACTTATGATATTGGAGAGAGGTATTCCTTTATGCTATCTATATATGATCAATTACACCAATGTCAGCACTTCAAGGAAAAATTCCACTGATGGAGTAAAATGGACATGTGCCTAATTTGTCTCATCTCTAAATTTTTGAATTATTGGGTTGGGCTCACATTCTGAAGGAAATTTGACAAGGTAAGAGAAGAAACACCAATTGAAGAGTTACAGTACCCTTCAATGTCACCTTCTCTTTCCCCTACACTCATTGTAAGTCTGATTGAAGTACCATCTATGCCTCAAAAGTCATTGAAATGGCAAGACTTGCTCCACTATGAACCTTCTACATGCACCAAATGAATTTTGATTCAATATCAGCAAGATCATGATGATGATGAGGATTCAAGCCATGTGGCTTTTGTCACTGTCTCAGGCCCTCACATCAAAGATGCTTTAGCTTCTCCACAGGCTGATGGCTGGCAAAAGACTATAAAATCCAAATACAATCAGCTTCTCAAAAAATGAGTTTTTAAAGAAATTGATGAGTTACCTCTAGGCAAAAGGGCCATGAAAAGTAAAATTGTACTAAAGGAGAAGTTAAATGAATGTGGCAATCATGCAGAATACAAAGCCAGAATTATAGCTCAAAGTTTTTCACAAGTCCCTAGTATTGATTATAATGATATATTTTCCTTGGTTGCCAAGTTTATAACTTTTTAAGTATTTTTAACCTTAGCTGCCACCCTTGATTTCAAAATACATTAAATTGATGTCATGGACACATATTTGGAGGGAAATCTTGATGAAGAGATATATATGTGTGCTTCAAAGGAAATTAGTAAGGCCAAATACTGGAAATTACTCAAGGCCATTTATAGCCTTAAACAAGCAGGTTGCAAATGGGAGAAGAGGTTACATGATATTCTTATAACCTTAGGGTTTGAACTCTTGCATGCCAATGACTGCTTGTACATACTTCATTCAAAAGGTCAAATCTTGCTCATTGTTGTTATATATATTGATAATATAGCAATAGCAGGTAAGGATATTTGCAGGATCACTTTGTTTAAATGGAACATGAACAAAAACTTTGAAATCACCAACCTTGACAGGGTTCATTACATCCTTGGTCTTCAAATCAAATGGGATTGATATAATTGAGTTGTCTATTTGAATTAATCAATCTATATTGACTCCATTTTAGAATAATTTGGAATGACTTCTTTCCATCTCATTTTAATGCCTCTGCAAACTAAGCATAACCTTTCTCAACTTCAATGCCCACACATGGAAGAAGAACATGATAACTATGCTCAATACTTTAACAGGCTAAATTATCTATCCCTAGTCAGCTCATTGCTATATATGACCCACATGCATCCCAATATTCAATTTTTGGTCAGTTTATAAGCTCAATTTTCTAATAACCCTGGTATTCCTCACCTTATGGGTTGTAAACACATTTTGTGGTACTTGAAAGGCACAAGGATATTCTGCCTCAAATTGGATGGCCTTGGGCATGAGCAAATTCAACTAATGGGGTGGAGTGATGCCAATTGGGCTCAAGATCAATATAATCAACACTCTGTTAGTGGATGGTGTTACAATATCAATGGAAGCCTGGTTTTCTAGTCATCCAGGAAGCAATTAGTGACAGCAATGTTGACAGTGGAGGCAGAGTATATTGCCTCTACCAATGTAACCCAAGAAGCCATTTGGCTTCAAAATCTATTGAAAGATCTCAGTTTTGCATAAGTACAAGTGACTATTATCCATACTGATAATACTGGAAGTATTGTGTTGTTCAAGAACTCTTTCAGTTACTCTTGCACCAAACACATCAATATATGCTTCCATTTCATTCAAGAGCATATTGCTTGGGGAAATATTTGATTAGAATATGTCACTACCTAGAAAATAATTGCTAATATGTTGACAAAGGCATTGCCTTGCAAAACCTTTGAAAAGCATTGTGAATTTTTGAGGGTTATTTCTCCTCTATCACAGTCAAGTGGGAGTGTCAAGGGTAATGCCTTGTGACTATGGATTTATCCTGAAACATCTGCATCATGCATTAAATCATAGTCTGTATGTTTTCTTTATTTCTATGTATATATCTTAAAACTTCATATTGATTACTCATATATGACATTCTCCTGTCTCATAACTACAATTGTATATTATGTTGAGACACACCTGGAGATGATCTTATGATTTTCACTCTCCAGGTGAGTCTTCTTAGTACTTTATTACTTACTCATCATCTTACAATTTCCACTTTCTAGATACTTCTTATATTATATTTGTACCCAAAGAAATTTATTTGCCTATATGCTGCATCATCTATAAATGTGTTCCTAACCCATCCACATAGGGAATAGAGGTTTTACAACAGAGAATCAAGCTAATTACAGGTGTAAGTATTTGATAATTATGCTGTTCTTTGGCATTCTCCAACTGTTACATAGACCTACTTTGGTGGCTCAATTCCTGCTGCTAAGAAAGGTAATATGGCATGCCAACCACTTATAGCCATAAGAAAACATTATAAAACATTATAATAATATCATTCAGTGCATCATTTATAGTGTCTGGTTGACTTGAAAGACTAAACACACCTTTTGTCTAGTTATTGAAATGATTAGAATTGAAGCAAATGATTTAATTAAAAGTATAGCAGCATCAAATGTCATCATTGAATGAAATGCCAAAGCAGTCATAATATAAGGCAGGTGGCTAATAAAATGCCCAAAGGCTGATTGAAATCATTCTATAAGATGCACTAATATATATATCATGCAAGCAACCTAAGTGGCAAACAAGATGCCCAACACTAATTAAAAGCACCATACAGGTGTCCTGCTTAAAGATTAATTGCATAAAAGGATAGATAAAATATTGCAAGTATTAGACCTACAATGATCCAATAATCAATAATTACAGCAGAGTAAAATAAAAATAAAGATGATGGCAAAAAGTGCATATGAGCAGTGACTATAGAATACTAAGGAAGGCCAGAACAAGACAATGGATTGTTGGCTCTATGCATATATGCACCATCAAGGAAGGAAGATTTATATAAAGCAAGTATTCAAATGTATAAAGGCAAGAGGCAAAATAAATAAAAAGAAATTCTAAATGCACTAATTATTACATATAATATCAATACCATAATTTCAAAATACTCCAGCCAAGATGTCTTGAGTTATAGTAATGACAGGAGAGAGGCTCCTAAGATTTATCAATATTAACTCTCCAGTTAAACTAGGAGATTGCCTAAATCCCACCATGGGAGACATGAGGTTAATTGCAGAGTCACATTGTAGCCTCCTGTATGCATTTACTAATTGAGAGTGCTTATAATTCATTATCCCACCTCCATGCCTATTTATAAATATTGATCTAGCCCTCTTTTGAAATATATTTAAGGATAAGGTAGGAGTTGGGAAATTATCCAGAGTCTCTATAACAGATTTGGCAGATCTAATAATAAGGTCTGCTTCCCAAGGAGATAAGGAGGTGAGTTTATTTCTCTCTGTTAGTACCAGGCTTAAACCATTTAGATATTGGAGCTCCTATTGGCAATATAGCTAGTCTGACTATAAGTACTTTCTGAGCTGTTGGGGTACAAAGAGCTGCATTAGTTAATGTATGGCTAGTTAGTCTGCAATCCAGCATCAGGCCAGCTGGAATTTTGAATAAAGGTGGTGCCATTGCCAAGCCTATTATAGAGGATTTAATTGAACTTTTGCCCACTAAGAAATGATAGGTAAAAGGGTGATAGGGAGGCAAAGGATTTTTAAGAGCAGCTGCTATAGTGACTTACCTTGTTTGAATTACAGCCTCCTTCATTGAAATACTAGAAAAAAAAGAGTCAGCTTGAATATCAGCATTTTTCTTCATAGGTTCTGTGCTAGTTAAAATTCAATATTTCTGGTTGGTTTAAAGATAATTAAAGAGAAGTAGCACTGGAAGTGATAAAATAGAAATTATCTACCTTATTTTTCTGGTGAGTGATTATAGAAGAACAACTACGCAGTGTTTGAGTCAAAAGTTATATAAGAATATAGTAGAATTATTTATTATAGAGTAGATGACTGAAAGTCACACTTCTGTCATGCCATCAAAATTTGTTCCACTATTTACTCTATGCCATCCTTCTGGTGGTTTATAAGTAGTTTAATGAAAATTGCTGTTCTCTTTTAATATCTCCTAATAAGTATAAAAAAAGTGAGAGTTGAATCCTTAATAAATCTAAGAGATGAAGGTTATATTTTTAACTATCTTTCTAAATTTAAAAGATTTTAAAATCCTTGAGTTTCTCTAAAAAGTATTGGTGAGACTTCTAAAAAGCATTAGAGGCACTTGCAAAGTAGTCTCAGAGTTTCCAGGTGCTGTCTTCCAGACCATAACCTACCCATTAAATTAAATACATTTACCTATCCTTAGTAGCAATGAGAGTCAATGATTTCATCCACCTTATACTGGAGCTCCCTATCTTTTACTAATGAAGGTGGCTTGCTTTATTGCCTTAGAAAAGTGTTAGGATTGTGCTTGGTTAGGAGTCTAACATAGAAGATAAGATGTATACCTTCCATGCTCAAAGTTAGGTTAAGGCAATAGGCATGGAAAGAGATCTTTTTTGTTATCCAAAATAGTCCTAAGCACTTATAGTCAATTTTGAGTAATGCTTACTAACTTTTGAGGTTTCAGCAGTTAAGCCAAATACAAGTGCTGATGGGCCAGTCTGGGGTGGATTCTTACTTTAAGTTGGCCTGTTTGCTATAAGTCTAGTTAGCAGTTTTGATCTCCATACAGAAGTAGTCATGCAGGACCTCAAGATTATAGGCAACTTTGTGGGCAGTATGAGAGGGAATATCTTGCAGAAAGGTGGTGAGACAGTGGTTGTAATCTTTGTTAGCAAAGAAGAGTAAAACTCCTATGATAAAGTGGAGTGTGTTATTGTAGGTAAACTCTGCAACAGAGAGTTCAGCACACCAATCATTCATTATTAGTAATGTGGCAGGAAATGAAGATAGCTTGTTTTGTAAAGTGGAAAACTACTATAAGGATTGTGTTGTGGCCTTCAGAGTTGAAAAATACTACTATGTGTTGCATAGACAGAGAGGACTAAGCCTGCTGGCTAATCAATAGCAATTTGAGAAATTCAAAGGGTTAGTGTCAAAGTACCCTGGCATAGTGGCAGGCATTGCAGATTTGTATATACTAGATAACATCTTTCTTTGCTCTTAGCCAAAAAAACATTTGATTAATAAGTTGGAGAGTTTTTTTAATGTCAGAGTGGCTGCATAACTTATGGTGATGGTTCTGTCATAATATACTAAGGCAGAGTCTATTGTAGTCTAGAATGTAAATGAGTTTATTCTAGAGCAAGAGCTTCTGATTATAAAAAAGAGTGAAGGGAGAGGAGGAGAATGTACTATCTACAGAATTCTCCAGTATACTTTAGAGGTTGTAGTTATAGAAGTACAAGTCAGTTGGAGCACTTCAAATCTATTTTTAAGAGAATCTCCTTGTTAAGCAGCAGTATGGAGTTGAGCTGTTTAGGAGAAATAACTGTATAGCAGTTGAAGGTATTTTGATTTGCATCAAAGGATTTTTTTGGGTATATATTGGAGCATTGGATAAGGGTACCAGGCTTCATGCCAAGTCATTTTGACTAGTAATTGATGGTAAAATCATATATGAACAGAATTTCAACTAATGGGCTTGTTTCCAGCAGAGTTGCTTTATAATGATGAAATACTGGAGATTGTTGTGGTCAGAATAGACTTAGATGTGATGCTATGCTCCTTTAAGGTAAGTGCACCACTGTTGGAATGCTTCTACAATTTCAAGGAGCTCTTTGTTATAGATATTATAGTTGAGGTTAGCAAAGATCATTAATTGGATGTAGAAGGTGATAGAGCATAGATTTTTACTGTCACAGTTCATTTGCAACAGTATACCAGCAATAGCAAAGTTGTTCCAGCATCCAGGAAAGTGTCAAGGTTGTGCTTGGTCAGGAGGCAGATATTATACTCAGTGGTAAGTTGAGGTAATAGGTGTGGAAAGAGACCTTTTTAGTTATTTAGAAGGATTTAAGGCACTTGTAATCAGGTTTGAGCAATGATTGTTGAGTTTTGATGTTCTAGTAGTCAAGCCAGATATAAGTGCCTATGGGCCAATCTGAAGTTAGTTCTCACTTTGAGTCAGCCTATTTACTGTATGTTCTGTTAGTAATTTTAATCTTGGTCTGGAAATAGTTCTATAGAGCATAGAGATTGTAAGTGGCCTCATGAGCAGCATGGGAGGAGATATTTCATAGAAAAATGATGAATTGAGAATTGTAGTCTTTGTTGGCAAAGAAGGGCAAGATTTCCATAGCTAAATGAGATATATTGTTATATGCGATTTCTGCAATAGAGAGTTTAGTATATTAATCATTTTAGAGATAGTTTACATAGATGTGAAGGTATTATTCCAGGGTCTAGTTACCCTATTTGGTCTGTTCATTGGTCTCTGAGTGATAAGCAGTAAAGAGGGCTAATTTGACATTTAGGTTATAATAGAGTGATTGCCAGAACTTGGAAATAAATAGAGCTCTGCAGTTGGAGACAATATTGTTTAGGAGTCTGTGCTTTGAGAAAATGTATCAAATGAAGAGTCAAGCAAATTCTGGAGTATTATTAGTGGTGTGACAGGAGATAAAGACTGCTTGCTTTGTAAAGCAATAGACTTCTATGAGAATTGTATTATGGCTATTAAAGTCTAGTAGCTCTATATAATTCATGGAAAGGGAAAACTAGGGCTATTTGCCAATAAATAACAGTTTGAGGAGTCTAAAGAGCTAGTATTAGAGTACCTTGGCATAGTGACAAATATTATATAAATATATGTATTAGATAATATTCTTCTTTATCCTGAGCCAGAAAAACATCTAATTAAGAAGTTAAAAAGTCTTCTTGATACTAAGATGGTCACATAGCTTGTGATTATGATGCTGCCATAGTATGTTAAGATAGAGTTTACCATGGTCCAGAATGTAGATTTGTTTATTCTGAAGCAAAAGTTTCTGGTCAAGTGAAAGGATGAAGGAGAGGAGAGTAGATGTATTATCTATAAATTTCTTCTGCATACTCTGGGAGTTATGCTTACAAAGTTAGATATTGGTCAAGGCACTCTAAATTTGATTTAGGAGGAATTCCTTATCAAGCAACAGTACAGATTGATTTATTTAAAAGAAAGAACTATATAGTAATTGAAGGCATTTTGATCTACTTTGAAGAATTTTTTTGAATACACATTAAGGTGCTTAATGAGGGTGTCAACTTCATACCAAGTAGTCTAGATTAATAGTTAATGGTGAAGTTATACTTAGATAGGGTCTCAGACCATTAGGCATGCCTCTGGCTAAGTTGTTTTATAGTAGTGAAGTACTAGAGATTATTGGTCAGAGTAAACTTGGATATAATGTTAGGCTCCTTTGAAATAAACACACTATTATTGAAATACCTTTATAATTGTGAGAAACTTCTTGTTATAGATGTTATAATTAAGCTCAGTGAGAATTATAAACTAAGTATAGAAAGTGATGGGGCATAAGTTCTTGCTATCAGAGTTCATTTGCAATAATATACCAATAATAGTGTAGTCTGAAGCATCACATTCAAGGATAATAAGTAATGCCAGAGAATAGGAGCAGAGGTGAATGCCTTTTTTAGGAATTCAAAAACACTTTGACAATCAGAGTCCTAGTTCCAGGGGTGATCCTTTTAAATCAGGCAATTAAGGTATTTGGTGATGCTGAAGTAGTTGTCAATGAACTGTCCATAGAAATTAGTAATACATCTATTTCAACAATAAAACAAGATAAAGCTATTGGTTAATTAGTTTTGGGCTTATCTTTAAAGGTTGAGTTGTAATGGAAATTGAGAGAAATTGCAGTGGTCAGTTGAGTTTCTCCAATGTCAAAGATTATATTTATAGTCTTCCAGTTAATGTTGGGTTTTGTGGTCTATAGCTAAGGTAATTCTAAAATAATGGGGATGGTAAGATATAGCTAAGTTAGATAGAGATTAATAGAAAAACTTAGCCCATTGGCAAGTGTGAATTTGTCTTTGTGGTGCTATGTAATAGATTTAAAGGAGGTAGGTTGGCCATCAATGAGTTGGACCTTAGTGAATTTTTCCAAATCCTTGCTTAGTAGTGCTAGGTTATGGCTAACAAATATTTTAGTGGTGCTACTGTTAATTAAGGCTAAATAGATTTTACTAGTGAAGTAGAATGTAACATTGATGATAAATAATTTAGCAGAGCTAGAGTGCAGTTGTTCTATAGCTCCTAGAGCTCTTTCAGGGCTATTAGGAGCTGATTTAGAGTTAAAAACTAAGAAATGAGAGAAGAATTGATTCTGGCTAAAGATCATTTTCAAGTAATGCCAATTGATCTTAGAATTCATTTTGCAGAGCCATGAGGGTCCTAGGACAAGAAAGAGACTTCTATATAGCTTTATTACCAATATCTGGAGTTTTCCACCAATTTCATCTTTGAAAGTTAGTAAGATATAGAAGCAGTAAGTAATGTTCTCTACAGGAAAGACTTCACTATCAAAGAAGCAAAGTGAGATGAGGTTAGGAAGGCACACAAAGAAGAGTTCTGCATCTAAGGCTTAGGCTTCATTGATAAAATTATTAATTATGCCATTGTTAATCAGCATTGAAACAGGTTCAAAGGTGTAAGAAAGGGTGTAAGAAAGAGATGTGTGGAGGAGGAAGAGTTGAAGAGCTTGGGAGGAGAAGTATATTGTGTGAGCATTCAGACTAAGTACTAATATGTATAAGTGGGTGTCCAGTGCAAAGACTTTAGAATTGATATTGCAATTTAGCATATTTTTATAGTTTGCTAAATTGCTGGCTCATTTTTTGTATACTAGAACTTGAATTTGTTTTTATTAATAATCTAAGCTATATAGCCCAAAGTGCTCCATTCAGAACAATTTTGTACAAAGTGACTCAGTTTACTATATAACAAGCACACACTTTTTTTCTGCAAAGTTTCTTAATTGCTTCTAGTATCATGACTTAAAGGTGGCTGGTGTTATAATATTGTAGTAATAGTAATGATTGTTTTTAGAGCCTTCAGAGGGGGGAAAAATGCACCAATAGCCAGTTTCTAGCTACTGAGGAATTTATTGTTTAAGAGTTCTCTATTTTATAAAAGTTCTGTAAGCCTATTAAAAAGAGGGAGTGATGCAAAATTAGGTTATTTGGATCAGTCTGAATAGAGGCAATCATAAATAAACCAGCTTTTACTAAGTTCTGAGGCTAAATTACACTTCATAAAGTACTTTGATGAAATATATGAGTAAATAATAAAGTTTATTGAGTTTTCAGTCAATACAACCTTAGTCACACCAAAAGAAGGTCTAAAAAGCATATCAAACTATTGACCTGAAGTATATATACTATTGCCTTGGGCCTAAGATATCACCTAAAATATCTACTTCCTGGAGATTCCAAGCATAGGCAATTAGCAACCTGTTAAATATCACAGAATCTCCCTCTATTTATATTATTTCTCCTTCCTGTGACACATAACATCTTCTGGTTATTCTAAGTCATTTCCTAGCTATTGGGCCCCTATTTTCCAGTCCAAAGAGACTTGGTATAAATTTTCCTGGCCAAGAGAGGATCCTTCAATGTTTTTAGTGCTCTAATTCTATAAATTGCCAATGTCTCCCTGAGTTCTTTCTTAAATGCCTCCAAACCTTTATTATCAGGTGCAAATTAATTAGACCTTCCTGGCAATACCAAACACAATAGGGTTTGGTAGCCTACCTGTTGAGATATAAGCATTTTACTAACATTTGCTTAATTTTCCTCAACAACTAAATTTAGCTTTTTCCATCAAATCACTGATCCCTCTATCAGTTTGCCATGGAATGCCTTTGGACAACTCTTATTGTGTGCAGATTGATCAGGTAATCAGAACAATACCCAATATGTAGGGGTTTACATATAGTTCTGCTGAGATATGCCTATTTTATTATTAAGGTGTGATACTTTCCTTAAAATAAGTCACCTGATCTCTGGAAACCTGAGCATAGTTACATGATCATGATCACATGACTAATTTGGGTGCACATATCACCTAATTATAGTCATATAATTGATTTGAATATGCATTAGATCAAAATACTGATAAGCTGATTTTTCAACATTTAGGCCACTGATAAGGCTAATCTAACATGATATGGAGAGGGCTTTTTAAGGCAGTTCTGGCTATGTCATTTGCCCACAGGTTTTAGCAGAACTGCTTATAGTTCTCAGCAAAAGTCTGTTTTATTCAGATTTTTTAATAATTAATAGCTTTATCTTGTCTCATTGTTAAAATAGATATATCACCTCCCCTACACCATCAACTGATTGCCCTCAGTTATCTTAGATAGCTAATGAGCTTATCTTTATTTTTCACTTTGATCTTCTCCTCAATCTTTGCTATTTTTCTACTTAATCTCTCCATCTTTGATTATACACACTTCTTTCTAAAAGTGCTCCCAACTTGTTAATATATGCCTATATTAGCATTTCTCAACACTCCTTTGCTTCTAGTCTAAACTTCCTATTATTCTTTTTTCATTTCTTCATATAAGCTCTTTATTCCCCACAGCTATAAATGCTGCAGCTAAAGACATCTCATTTGAATCTGTAAAGCTTCATGAGCCATTGAATTTTGAATTATAAAGTCAAGCTAAAAACTGTTAGTTTAATGGATATTAAGTTAGTAACTTTACATGCAAAGTTTAACTTATAATCTATCTAAACAAAAGTTGGAAGGCTTCTTTAGTTCCTCTTTAAATTCCTTCTGCTTAGCTAAAATAATGTCTATCCATTGCTTTAAGCTTTTAGGCAACTTCAGCCTTTTATGAGCTTTATAAGGTATAACTTTGAAAGCAGCTATATGAGCTTGCCAAACTAATCCATCTAGCACTGCTACAATGTAGTTACCTCCACCAGTCTTAGTAATGACTACCATAGGATCATGAAATCTTAGTAATATCTTTGTACTGAAGAAGCTCTCTATTACTATGTTCTTGACTAAAACTAAATTTAATGACTTAAAGTTGAAGTCTTTTATTGAGGTTTTATTTTCTTCTGCAAATTTCAAAGTCCATTGAAGTTTATCTTTGCCAACTCTCTTTCTTATCTCCTCTATATATTGGTAGTGCTTAGCTAAAGCTTGAGTATGGTATCCAATCAACTCTTCTGTGGTTAGAGGCCTGTCTGGCAATTCAACCAGCCATGTAGCTTCTACTATATCTAATAAAAAGGTAAGATGAGATTCTGTAACTATGAAGTAAGATGAACAACCAAATTTTTAGCATATAGTTATGCAATCACTTCACATCACATAGTAGAAGAACTAGAACTATTTAGTTCTATCTTTATAAGCTTTGAATAAAGCCTGCCTCACATTTCAATGTAGGTGTTTAATGTGATCATTGGCTGGTAAATTATATGAAGAGATAGTAATATCTTTGATTCCATATTTCTTTTCTAACCAAGCTATTACTTGCTTGAACTGACTAGCATTATCTGTAACAATCTCTGAAATATATTCTCAAGATAAATTACATCTTCAAACAACTACTAACTAATAGTTTTATAGTTTTCTTTTCTCAGAGAACATTTTTTTATCCAAGAAGACAATGTACATCTATTATGAACAATATTTTTGCAACTATTAGAGGCAAGTATCATGTGCATGGTATCAATGTGGATGGTCTGGAAAATAAAAGGAGTGTATGTAACAGTTGGTACTCTGTTGACTACTATCTTTTAATGAATCTAACAGTTATGACAAGTATTAATATACCATGTATATTACTATCTATTATCAAGGAACCACCCATTTGGAGATCCTTTAGCCCATGTTTCCTTCCAATTTTCAGGCCTTTGCACTCTAATTCACTTGCTGTCAAGCACTTTCATCAAAATCCTCACTGGCTGGACTATAGAAACAAACTTCCTCATTGGTTTGAAGCCAATATCAGACTGTAAAAAATGGATCACTTTCAATGTAATAGAGCCCTTGTCAAAAGTGATTTAATTTACATGGTCCCCATAACCTAGTGGCCATGTGACTCATGATGTGACTATGACCATGACTTTAACCATGACATTAGTCACATTAGTCACACAGCGTGACAATGTCACAGCATAACAGTCACATGACTCAACTTTGAAATATTTTCTATCAACAGGCAGAATGAATCCTTAAACTTGTTCTCTTTGAATTTCTCTCTGCCAGATTAGCACCCCATCATTGTATCTATTTTATCTTTATTAATACATCTTTGGATTTTCCTCTGCCAGCTGTGTGACTGAGCCATAGCCTCTAGAGGTCACTTTTACATCTATACCAGGCTACCAAAATCTTTCTTATATTAACATCTTAGTAGCATAAGCTCCTCTATATCCTAAAGCATTATAGGCTGCTTTTAGTATAAACAGTCACTTATCTGAATCTACTACTAGCTTATATCTCTCTTCAACATTCCTTCTATACAGCCTGCCCTTCTTGTCAAAGAAGAACTGTCTAGTAAACTTAAATCTTTCTATGTTATAGCCTTGTAGGTTTTTAAGCTCTGAGCTTGGATCTTATAGCCAGCTTTCAACAATTGATAATAAGCTATCCCATTCTTTACCTTCACTACCTTTTTTATGCTCTAGATAGGCCTGTGCTTCTTCTACATCCTCTTTCTCTAAGCTTTCTTTGAGCAATAGTGGTATAGATATAAATAGTACTACTACTTGATTCATTCTAGAGGCCTATAGTTGACTCAAAGCTGCAGCTCTAAGATTCTCTTCTTGTGCTCTAGCTTACTCAAGTTCTTTGCTAAACTCTGAGATATTAATAGCTACTATATGTAAATAGTTACCTCTTGTATCTATTTGATTTGCAAACTCTTTAAGCTCTAAGAGCTCTTTCTCCTCCTATCTTGATATTTTGTTGTCTTTATCTAGATACTCAAAGTACATTGACTTTGGTTTATCCATTAATTTTAGATCAACTAGTGGATACTCTTTATCTTCAAGTTGCTTTAGTCTTCTTAATAGTCCATCTATACTGAAGGTCTTGCCTGGCACATGCTTTAGTGTGAAATGATAGAGAAGAACATCTTCTATCCATCTCATAATAGTAGCATTGAGGCTTACTCCAGGATTGCTTAGCATTTGCTTCAGATATTTAGCATCTGTCTCAATCACAAGTTTCCTACAACTAACTAACCAATACTTGTTAGCTTATAAAGCTTTTATTAGACCAAAAAGCTCTCTCTTTAGCTGTGAAAAGTGAGCCTCTCTTTTATTCAGAGTAATAGATCCAAGCTTAGCCCAAGTGCATTGCTTTGGGTCATCAGCTGCTTCTTGAAAGATTTCAAATCCTACTGCCATCCAAGAAGTATCTACTGAGAGCACCACTGCACCTTCTAACTCATAGTTAATAAGTTTTAGAGGAGTACTTTCAGAGAGTAGCTTCTTCAATTCTGCTATTGCTAGTTGCTATTCTTCACCCCACATAAATGGCACTTTAGCTTGTGTCAACTTGTTGATAGGTGCTGCAATCTTAGCATAATCCTTAATGAACATTCTAAAAGTACTACATGTCCCTAAGAATGAGCATACTTCTGATACATCCTTATAGTTTTCCTAGCCCATAACAGTAGCAAATCACTTGGTTACTAGTTTTTGACCTTTATAGGAACATCTATGTCCAACTACTACAATCTCATTTGCACAAACTACTGACTTCTTTCCAGAGAAAGTTCCTCCTGCATATTTGATTCTTTGTAACACTCTGTTCATATTTTGCAAGTGTTCCCATACAAATCTTCTAATGCCTGGATTTTCTAGAATAACTTCCTGACTGCCATTTAGTAGCTCATATCTATGAGATGGACCTCTGATTGGTACATCATCAATATATGGCCAAGTAACATGTGGTATTTCATCCTTCAAAATGAAAGTAATATCATTATAAAAGATAGGTACTGAATTGGTCTAGCCTATTGGAAGAGTGACTAGCCTTAGAGCATCAAAAGGTGTTTGGAAGGTAGTGTAATCTCTTAAGCTCACATCCAACACTTTTTCATCATATCTCACATACAAATCAAAGATACCTCCACAAGTACATCCTGCAAAGTGACCAGCCAAATTCCTCAATTGCTGGAGGCAAATCTGAGTGGGCAATAGTGACTTTGTTTAAAGGTTCTAAACTGTGAACTATCCTTAAACTCTCACCATTTTTTTTCAATACTGTAAATTACTGAGAGTGGTATGAAAAATTGGAAGGTTTATAGACTCTTGCCTCAATCTTCTACTTTATCAGCTTACAGATTTTATCACAAAGTCCTGGAGCAATAGGAATATTTTTCAGCATCCAGGGCATATGAAGTATTACTAGTATCACTACAAGAGGGAAAAATTCCTCCTTGAGCCTTTCTCTCTGATGCAAAAGCCTCATTCTGTAACATCATCAGATGATGGATAGCTTTCATCTCTTCTGGCCACAAGAAACCAGCATTATCTGCTTGATCAATAATTTCTTTACACTCAACTATATACCTCCCTGGTAGTTCAAAATCTGGTGAATTTGGATTTAACTTAAGCATATTTGCTAGTGAATCTCCAATAATACACTTCTCAATTCTAAACTCCTTAAATGAAGTCCCTAATACTAATTTAACCTTTCTAGCCACAGATTTGTATTTCTTTGAAAATACTTGGGCAATTTCCTCCATGCTTGTTTTTGATTATAGGTTTTCTTTTAACACCTCTCTAATAGTATCTGGTATCTGGGATACTTGTTTATTTAGATATGCAGATAGTATTCTGCCTTTCTTCTCTTCACACTTCTTAGTAGCTAAGAAAGCATGTAAATACACATTTTTCAACTCTTCTTGAGTAAATCTTCTATATTCCATAGAATATCTAGTCACTACTATTTTTCCTTTTTCAGTCTCATCTAGACTCACTGCTACCTCTCCCTGATTTTTGACCAGACCATTGAGACTCAAAATTTTAACTCATCATCAACATCCACCTTTGGCACTTTCCCTCTTTCAATAGTGGGCAAGGCTATCCAGCATACAGTATTTGAATCACAAATAGTGATGATTGCACTTCTATCCTACAAGTTTTGAATGTTGCTTTCTATTAAGGTGTCAAAAGAATAACCTAATAAGATAGTATAAGCAGGCTTCTCAAAAATATGCACTTGTAGATAGATTGTAAACCCATATGCAAAAAGTAAATGGTATATTTCTGGCTAAACCAACTAACTCATTCACTTGCTAATTGGCACTCTCCATCCTCAACTTTATATCTGGATCCCAAGTCAATTCTAAGCATGTAGCTTTCCTCAAAGCCATTAGTAGTCTGTATGTAGATAGCAATTCTTAGAACCTTGGAGTTTTTGGACTTAGCATCAACTGGAAAAGACAACTTTTGTATTATTGCTTCCTTCAGACTAGGTGCTAGTTCCAACAACTCTCTAGTTATTAAGGGCATTGGTAACTTCCACAATTTCTCTATAGCTCCATTATCCAAATCTCTTTTGGTTCCCTGAAGGGAACTCCCAACTGTATCCTGCATAGCTACTCTATGGTCCCCATTGAAAGTTGGCACCTTCTTAAAAGATAGATCCAGTTTTGGTGCAAATTTAGATGGTGTTACTAAAGTCACTTTTTCTTTCCAGGATTTTTCAGGTAGTTTCTTAGGTGGCAAAGGCACTCTGAGTAAAAGTGTCTCTTTTCTTGTCACCTTCCTTAAGCCCTCTAAAAATCCTTAGAGTTGTTTTATTATACTTCTTCAAGATTGGCTGTCCTTCTAATATTAATCAATACTAAAAGTAAATCAGCCATCTTATTGAAGTTTTTCTCCAGCTCTCCAAGTCTATCAGAGTCACTATGCTAGATTCTTTCTAATATATTATTTCTGGTATCTCTAGTAGCATTTACATAGGCAGAGTAAGTAGGAACTTCTGGAGTGTCATCTATTGACTATCCAAAGTACAAGCTTACTTATTTGTCATGTAACTAAACTATTCTATCATGGAGTGATATATTAGCTGATTTCCTAGGTAGAAGAGATTTATTAGGCATTCTAGTTCTCCCTTCTACTAAGATGACCCATCCTTTTTGTATATCTCCTTTGACTTGCTCATACTCAGCAATTTTATATCTAAAATCCCAGCAATAGAAATAACAGTTCTGTCTCCCTTGCATTGGGAAGAAAGTTGAGTTAGGGCCTTTTACAGGGGTTCTGAGCAACTACCAGTATTGAGAAATGCATTTTTCAAATCTAGCTGACTGGTTTGCAAAGTTTACATAGCAATTTGAATGTTGCCAACTTGCTTACCAATTATCATTATAGAGTCTTGTAGCAGAGCCATTTTTTCCTCAACCTGCTCTTCTTTGACATGTATAGGAGAGGTTCCTGTCCTTTCTAGGCTAATGTTTTTAGAACTTCTCACAGAGGCCCCATCTATAAGGGCAGTTACTACTTTGAACACTTCAGACAAATTATATTTATTATCTTCATGCCTCAAGCAAGCTGGATCCCTATAGTGGCTATATCTGTTGAAAAGTCTCTTCTCTATCACATCTGCAAAAGCTGGTATAAAACACCCTAGGAATTTGTCTACAAGAGACCCATTTTCTATGACTTGCTTCAACTTCTTAGCTTTAGCTCTATATTTTCTAATGAGAGAATGTATTTCTATTGTATCATTTCTGCTCAGATGGGCATGCTCTCTACAGAGGTGATTCAGATTAGCAACACTACCTAAATCATCAACTGCCTCTGGATAAGATTCATGGATTTCTTTTACAAAGTTATCCCAAGAACCTTTATTATAAGAGTCAAAACCAAGCCACTCTTATTCTGTCTATGCATCCACATACTCCAGAATCCTCTTCTTTTTCTCCTTTACATCCTACACATTAGCCTGTTCAAATAGAGAATTCATCCTTTGTATAAACCTCCTGACCTCAATGGGTTCAGTATGTCTAAACTTGGATGCATCTCTGCTATCTAGCAAAGGCATTCTATACCTCAAGGGTTGGTCCATGTTATTAGTTAAGCTGGTTGAGTTTATAACAGTGGATAAGGGTGATGATTGGCTAAAAGCTCTTCTTTCAGGACAAAGTTTTCTTTTTCTAAGTAGAGTTTTTGGATCAAGCAATTGAGCAACTGTGCTTTGACCACTACTACTAGCATGAGTCTCCTTCTTTCCTGATCTGAAAGCAATGGTTTTGACACTAAATTTAGCAATCTTGAGTGTCTTGGGCCAAGACCCAGGTGGTGCAAAACTAATGGTATAGTTTTGGGGGGTGAGCTCCAGATAATGTGAAATTAGGTTATTTGGATTAGTCTAAATAGAGGCAATCACAAATAAATCAGCTTTCACTAAGTTCTGAGGCTAAATTACACTTTATAAAGTACTTTTATAAAATATATAGGTGGATAATAAAGTTTATTGAGTTTTTAGTCAATGCAACCTTAGTCACATCAAAGGAAGGTCTAAAAAGCATATTAAACTATTGACCTGAAGTATACTAT
This sequence comes from Termitomyces heimii, assembly GCA_003313675.1. Taxonomy (NCBI): domain Eukaryota; kingdom Fungi; phylum Basidiomycota; class Agaricomycetes; order Agaricales; family Lyophyllaceae; genus Termitomyces; species Termitomyces heimii. The sequence goes on along the minus strand of QLON01001757.1, from coordinate 27,316 downwards.
TGCTTTGGGCCTAAGAAATCCACTCTCTGGGGATTCTGAGCACAGGCAATCAGCAACCTGCTAAATATCACAGAATCTTCCTCTATTTATGTTATTTCTCTTTTTGTGATATATGACATTTTTTGGTTATTCTGAGTCATTTCCTGGCCATTGGGCCTCTATTTTCCCGGCCAAAAGAGAGTCCTTCAATGTTTTTGATGCTCTAATTCCATAAATTGCTAATTTCTCCCTAAGTTCTTCTTCAAATGCCTTTAAACCTTTTTTATCAGGTGCAAATTAATTAGACCTTCCCGGTAATACCAAACACAATAGGGTTTGGTAGCCTACCTGTTGAGATATAAGCATTTTACTGACACTTGCTCAATTTTCCTCAACAACTAAATTTAGCTTTTCCCATCAAATCACTGATCCCTCTATCAGTTTGCCATGGAATGCCTTTGGACAACTTTTATTGTGTGCAGATTGATCAGGCAATCAGAACAAGACCCAATATGTAGGGGTTCACATGTAGTCCTGCTACAATATGCTTATTTTATTATCAGAGTGTGATGTTTTCCTTAAGATAAGTCACCTAATCTCTGAAAACCTGAGCATAGTTATATTATCATGATCACATGACTAATTTGGGTGCATATATCACCTAATTATAGTCATATAATTGATTTGAATGTGCATTAGATCAAAATACTGATAAGCTAATTTCTCAACACTTAGGCCATTGATAAGGCTGATCTAACATAATAAGGAGAGGGCTTTTCAAGGTAGTTCTGGCTATGTCATTTGCTTATAGTTTTCAGCAGAAGTCTGTTTTATTCAGACTTTTTAATGATTAATAGCTTTATCTTGTCTTATTGTTAAAACAAATATATTAATAGTATGCTACACACTACTAGAATTAACTTACAATATTGGGGATAAGCTTTTATATATGCTGTCTATATATAGTTTATCACTCCAATGTCAGCTCTGAAGAGTAAAATCCCCTACACTAAATAGAGCAAAACTAACAAAAACTTAATATATCTCACCTTTGAGTTTTTAAATTGTGAAGATATGCTCATGTTTTAAAGGAAGTCAGGTGAGGTAAACTTGAATTTTGTGCTATATGAGTGCAAATGCTCAGATGGTGGGCAGATAAAACAAAAGGCTACTGACTAAAAGACCTTGAGAATAGAAAGTTAATCATATTATAAGATGTGCAATTTTATAAAGATGATATACTGAGTGAGCTAGCTCAAGTTGATGCTGTTACTAATCAATCAACACTTAGAAGAGTTAGCAACTTGATTAATACAGAGTTGTATCCAGATAATAACATGCTTAAAAAGGATATATGTATCTACCCAGCCATCTAATTTGAGCCAATTGACTGAAGAAGACAATATAAACAATGGAAAGATGTTATCAATGTTGAGTATAACTAGCTTATTAAAAGGAGTGTGTTTATAACAGTTGATAACTTACTTCTAAGTAAAAAGGCAATTAGAAGTAAAGTTATCCTAAAGGAAAAGTTTGAAAAATATAGCAATCATATAAAGTTTAAAGCTTGAATTGTTCTGCAGGGCTACTTTCAGGTGCCTGAAATTGACTATACTAACACTTTCTCATTAGTGGCCAGATTTACCTCTTTACAAATATTCTTAATGGTGGCTGCAATATTTAACTATGAGATATATTAAGTTAATATCATAGAAGCTTACTTCAAAGGTAGTCTTTATGAAGAAATCTATATGAAACCACTAAAGGAAATAGGTAATGGCAAGTACTAGAAATTTATAAGAGCTATTCATGGCCTCAAATAAGCAGAACAAAAATAGAAAGAGAAATTGCATAATGCTCTTGTATCTCTAAGTTTTAAGCAATCTCATAGTAGATGACTATCTATATATTCTTTGATTGAATAGAAAAATTATTCTAATAGTTCTTGTTTATATCAATGACATGATAACTACTGAAAAACACTTGAGTCATATTACTTTGTTTAAAAAAGACCTTAAAAATAATTTTAATATAACTGATCTCAGTAAAATCTACTACATATTGGAATTTCAGGTTATTTGTAATTACAATCTTTATATGATTTATTTAAACTAGATCTCTTATATTGATTCCATTCTGAGAACACTATAGTATGACTGATTGTCATCCCTTTACAACTCCTCTGATTACAAACCAACATCTGTCAACCTTGCAATATCCCACTACTCTAGCTAATCATTAGGCATATAATTCATTCTCAAATAGACTAAACTATCTCTTGCTTGTTAAATCCTTGTTATATGCTATGCAGACTCATCCTGACATATAATATGCTGTTAGTCAAGTTGCACAATTCCCAAATAATTCAGGGATTGCACATCTTACTGCTTGTAAATAGATCTTACACTATCTTAAGGGCACTAAAATTCTCTGCCTTCAATTAGGAGGATTGCAATGTGATAATATAAATTTGATTAATTGGAGCAACACCAATTGAGCATAGAATCAATACAATTGCAGATTCATCAGTGGCTGGTGTTTTAGCCTTGATGGCAGCATAATATCTTGATTATCAAAGAAACAGGCTGTAGTGGCCAGTTCAATGGTTGAAGCTTGTCACAACTTCATTACACTCTCCTAAATACCCCACACCAATTCTTACCTCCCTCTTTTCTAATATCTGACCACCACTGATCTGATCATTAGACTTCTTCAAACCCTTTATCTCTGACAATCAACCATGCTCAGCTTTTCTGACAAGGCCAGATCACTCTTGACACTAGACAGATATTACCCCATAGAATTATCCTGCAACTCCCAACTTCTGTGCAATTATTCTGCCACCTGACTGTGCCAAGGCCCAATTTTCTCTGGCACACAATCATTTCTAAAGTCTGAGACATCCTGCAAATACTTATGTAGTGGCTCTGTAGTTAGTATGATAGTCTTGATATCAGCTTGCTCATATATTTCTAGGTTTCTTTCTGTTCTCTGCCTTCTTTGTTTTATCCCTTGCTTTAATTTTATTCTAAACATCTTTGCATCAGTTTCATTTCTCCTCTCAAGCCTTTTCTATCTCTGCCTCATGTTGTTTATTATTTTTAGCTCTTTTTCTATCCTCTCTTCCAGTTCTCCCTTTTCCTCAACTCAACTCAGCTTCAACCTCTAATTTCCCAGCCCTTTTTCTATTATCATTCTGCTATCTTGTTCTTATCCCATTTTTCTCCTTGGCTACTTTTCTTTCCACCTCTGCTCAAATTCCTCCTCTGATATAATTTCTCTTACTCTCTTATCTGTTTTTTACTCCTATTTTGATCCCTTCTCCTACTCCTATCTTTCCATTCTACTTATCTCATCTATCTACATTTCTTCTTCTCTGATTTCCTATTCCTATTTTTTTTTCTTGTAATCTCCATTTATACAATCCTATCATTCCCTTGATCCCCTACAATCTTTCTGGTGTTCAACCCCAATGCCAACTTCAGACCTCTATGTACATCTCCCTTTTCAGCAAGAGACAACTAGTAGGTTCCTGCTCAACAGAGTGAGCCCCTGGGTCAGCAGGACCTGACAAAGCCAAATACATTGCTTCATCTAACACTACCAGAGAGGCAATATGGCTTTGTAATTTGCTGAATGATCTTAATTTCTGCCAAATCAATGCTACCATCATTTATACTGATAGTGCAGGGAGTATAGCCCTCTCAAAAAATTTGGTTTGCCATTCACAAGCTAAATATATCAACATCCAATATCATTATATTTGTGAATGTATCTCAAAATAAGACATAAAATTGGAATTTCAACTCACAAAATGATAGCACACTTTTACCAAGGCATTACCTTGAGAAAAATTTGAAAACTATTGTACTAAAGTTGGTGTCATGCTTTCTCAGTCTGCATCAAGTGGGAGTGTTGATGGAGGTGATGTCTGACTTCAGCAATGCATGACACACTTCTGTCATCTATTGCATATGCATATACACACCTTATAATCTTTAAATTGCAATACTTGCTGATGCATATTTTATGCCATATATGCTCCACTTATGTCTCACAATTAAAACCTATTTAAGCATTGCTATATCCTGAAGTTTGAATTGTCTCTCATCTTCAAACTTCAGTTTATTAACATTGTATTGTTGTATACAAATAAACCTATTCTTCTTCTTCTTCTTCTTAATTGCCCCTTTTGGGTTTTATTTCAAGGTTGGTATACATGGATTAAGTATGTCATCTACCCTACAGTATTCAGTCAGCGCCAACCAGCTTTTACCCTGGCTGACATTTGTAAGTCCAAAGATATCTGCCATTAATGTTCCTTCCCACCTGTTCTGCAAATAAACCTATTATGGCTATTCTGCGACAATAAAAGGGGTTTACAAATACAGTAGTGATTCCTCAACATAGCTTCAGATATGCAGCAAGAGTAAGCTTCGGGTTTAGGTAATATTGACTTTCCAAAGTAGGAGTTATCATTCAGCTGACCTTAACTTTGGTACCTTTAGTGAAGTACCATAAATGAATGTTGTCACATTCCTGTCAGTGGTATTCCTAACTAAACTTTTCTTGTCTAGCCTTGTTATGTGAATGGCTCCCACGGCGCACTCCATTGAACATGAACACATATCATCTTATTGAATGAATTCCCAAGGTCCTATCATCAATCATAGGTTCATAATTCATCTGAGGTTTGTACCTTTACCAAAAACCATGGATCTTGATGGAAGATGGCCTTAAAAAATACCAAATAACCTGTTTTTGGGCGAAAGTCTTTCCATATGCCGCAGTCAAGACTGAGAGACTTGTTACGCTGGCCGAGAGACAGCCTGTCGGATAATGAAAAAGGTGATCGTCCCTTTGATGTAATGCAACGTCACCACGCGTCGTCGCGGTCAATTGTCCATTATTGCCCAGCGGGCTTTCAATTGCTGCCAGAGTCACAGTGACATCTACGAACCCATGATAGTTATAAGCCTCGATAGTAGTCAGGAATTAGACGAACGAGTTCACGACTGTGACACGGCTTGTCAAACTTCTGCCTAGGTCCGGGTGTACTCTTGAATGCCTTGCAACGTCCTCCCAAAATGGTTCAATATATCTACAGCATGCATGCATCGTTCGGAAGCGAAGATGGAAGACTTCAAGCTTCAAGCTTGACGCCAGCTTGCGAAACTCGTAAAAGTCATGCTATTTAAAACGTCTAAAGTAACGTTGATCGGAAATTTCCCAGGATCGCCCATGTCTGCCAGAAATCAATTGGTTACAATGGATCGCTAAGAGTTATTGTATTGTCGGCTTCTAGATCTTCTGGTTAGACATTATACATTATGGTTTATATTAGTTCATAGACTCTGAGAAGATGGTGAGGTCAGCTACATGGTCTGAATTTGCTACAAGTGTTCTGGGGAACATTCAACTACTACCTTACCTGAGGCGGCTGATGACGATGCCGTCGTTCTTGTGTCATGTAGATCAGGTACAATGCTGTCAGAAACTTTCGAAGCTTTAATCGATGCACTCTTGGGAGAACTCTCTTCGGCACAGACTTCGTTGTCCAACAATTCCCTTTTTTCTCACGAACTTCTTGAAATCCCAGGACAATGCTACAGGTTCTAGAAAGCTGGCGCAATGCTGGAAGACGACCGATACGACTTGAGGGTCTATAATGCGTTCGCATGAATCATCATTGAGCTGGCATCATCTCTGTACAGAACACCATGGGCATCCACGTTAACGACGGCAAGTTCGCAACTCCACCCGAGCAAGTTTGCGTCTATGACTTCTACAAGGAGCGGGTGTAATACCCAAGTAGTCACCTGCCTGAAGGTAGAGTTTAAATGGGTACGGAAGTAGTATGTGTGACGTTTTCCTATCTCATGATATTTCCCGACCTTTGACTTATCCTCAAGGGGCGTTCCGGTAGTGCATGACAAGTGTTAGGAATCTATCAGGACTTGCATAACACTCGATACAAGGTTACGAATCACCGATTGGCACAACATCACCAGTCTTCTGTGCATCTCTGCGGATTTGCAAATACCAGTTGACGAGATGTAAGAAAGGTTAGTTGACAATATTAGCTACAACATTAGACCATGCACATGAATTGGCGAAACGTTTAATATCAGACGCAGTTGGTGAAAGAAAACCAGGAGATCCTATCTGTAAGTAACTTCCCGCTCCTGAATTCGATGCCGGGGATGATCTACTCTTCTCCCTCGCTGCGTCGCGCTTTGGCTATTATGTTCACATTACGAATGTCATTTTTGTGTCAGCCGCCATTGCTTGAAGATATTCTCGTGCTCTAATGAGTATCTTTCAATAGTTTCACGGGCAATATGATCCGGATTTCTTTCAGCAATAAAACATCGGTATGGTGTGGGCTAACATGCTCCACATCCGCATGAAAACCTCTGAAAGTGGCATACTTACACTTATTCTTCGTCCAACTTGCACAGTTGCACTATGGCTGAAGTAGTATTTGTCAAAGGGTTTGAAGCCTCAATTACGTAATTACATAATGTAGACGCATGTACAGGCAGAAGCTTTCGTTGGAAAATACAAGTCTTTGTCGCGTTCGTCTTTCATCGATCAGCGTTCCCGTTTCCACGGTCTCTATTTTTCGTCCTCCACGGTCAGCTTTCCTACCCTATCCTTGATGACTTTCGGTCTCTCTATCGACGCACTGACCCTGACATCCTGCAACTCGACTCGTATACTATTTCGGTCGCTTTTTCATCTTACCATCAATTTTTTTTTGTGTGATCGTGATTTTATCTATTAGGTGATGAGCCATGTTTTCGTGAACCGCATTTACTGGCAGGGGTCCCAACGTTAGTGCCACTAACTTTGTTGATTCATCCGGTATATATGTTTCAATCTAAGCATGAAGATGGTGAATGTCTATTACAGTAATTACTCATGATTCTATGCGTCATTGTCAGCTATCAGAAAAATGAGACTAAAAAAATCAATTGAATGCGCATCTGATGGAGTTCTGTCAGATATTTATTGCTGTAAGCTGCAGGCTTACAGCAATAAAACATCATGCAATATGTCAAAATAATTGCCAAGTCCCATCCTCAATCCGACCTTGTACTTTCGTCAACTTCACTATAATCCTCAATCCGATTCTCCTTTACTGTTCATCCATTTCTTCTTCATCGATCTATTTTGTCTCCTTTTTCATCACATATTTTTATGTCTCAGACAATTCCTATTTACAATACTCATTGACTCACTTCTACTTTCTTTAGTTTATATAAATCATGTACTTCGTCAATCCGTTTCTCAGGCAATTCAGCACAGTATTCTCAGTTCCTCAGTCATTCTTAGCTCTTAAGAAACACCTGAAGAAAATATGTTATTGCGTCATTCTCTTCCACTTATCTTGTCTCTGACACAATAGAACTGTACATCATTTGTTCTCTTCCGTACATTCAGCATTCAATTCACACTCAACCTCATAAGGATGCTGAACACGCGCTGTGCGATTTATTCATTGATGTGCTTCAGCGTTTGAGCGCCCAGTGGGTTGAGACCAGAGTGATGGTAAAATTTCTCAAGCTGTCTCAGTCTTTTGCCCTGATTTACATCTCGCGGGATCAAATCACACGTAAATGCATATTATTTACATGTCTGTTGTACGCTTATAAGGGGATATATACTATTTGCGACGTTTGAAGGACTATGTTTATGTCATTTGTGCCGGTGTCCAAAGTCGGCTGCCACTCCGTGTTACAGGTAAGTAGGGTTACGAGTAGAGAGCGAACAGAAGCTTATCGAAGACACGCCGATGTAAAGATTCTGATCGATCTTGATGAGCATTGGCAAGCGTGGACTTGGACGTTTGTGGAAGTGGAAACAGTTGTAAGTCATGTTTCATGACCAACCAGAGCCTTTATGACATTAGAGCCGAATACGCGTTCCTCCAGATGAACCAAATCTTGATGGAAAGCCGAACGTAGAAGTTCTTCAGGGGGGGGGGAAGATGCTGTCAATAAGGCAATGGGAAAATCAACCATGCTCATCGATGTAACCCATTGATACCCGATGGAGTGACTCTAACCCTTAAGTTCCGTCACGCAAAAATTGCCTCCGGGCCACGAGCTATGTAAGTATATATATATATATATTGAAAGCTGCCAGCGCAAATGCTCCCCTGACACCGCGTACATCCTTCCTCGATGGCGGATGGGCCACCCGAAGACCAAAATGCACTGGATCGTTCTTTGTTTAATGGGATCCTTATATCCACGTTGGCCTATGGTGAGCTCCTATTTGTCTCGACGTGTGAGGGACTCATTGGTGCAGGTGCCCTTGTGATGCTGTACGCCCAACTAACGCAAGTTTTACTATCGAGACCGAAGAGAGGCAGGATGTATGGAGCCATTGTTGGATATTCGACGCTGTTGTTCTGCTTAGCGACCGTTGCTATGGGTGGTAGTTTGAAGTTCGCAGAAGCAGTCTTCATCGACAATCGTGCCGACCCTATAGGCCCCAAGAATTATTATGATACCCATTTGATGAACAAAACTCACATAATGAGTCAAGTATGGTCCGTTGATATATATCATTCGCAGCCTCTTTGTATCCTTATATTCCATGTCCAGCGTAACCCTACTGCCCTGGATTGGGGACATCATGATGGTTCGTTTCCTTGCGGCGATTGTAAATAGACCGTTAACACAGTTTCTCTAGTTGTATCGGGTATACATTGTCTGGAACTCTAATCGTCTAATCATTGTCTTCCCGTCGCTTCTATATACATCAAGGGTTGGTGAGTAGGGTTCCTTTTGCCCATCGAAAACTTGTCCCAATCACTACACTTCAGCGATGTCTATACCACTTCTTATAACTCAAACACGGCCTTCGTCTCCCTGGTGGGCGGCGAAGTCAGAACTGTACTCGACTACCTTCTATTCCCTCTGTGTATCTCTTAACCTCTTTGCTTCCATTGCAATCGCCTTCCGGTTGTTCTGGATGCGGTCCAGAGTCGAGAAGATAATGGGCAAGCTTCATGCATCTTTCTACACCGGTTTCATAACCATTATTGTCGAGTCTGGTGCCCTTTTCACGATATGGGGATTAACCTACGTCATTCTCATGTCGCGTGGCAGCACAGCTAGCTCGACTTTTCTATTGCCTTACCCATATGTTCTTGTGTGTATCATACCCTTTTTTTGTTTTTTTTTTATCTGATACTGACTTGTTGTATAGGCGATTACTCGCATGCTCATCGCGTTGCGTATGGCTCAGGACAGGGCTTGGTCGAAGGAACTCGCTTCCGTAAGTGCCGGTGGCGTCTTGGACTGGCAGGTATCGTCAACACATAGCATTCCTCTTCACGACGTTCCCGCAAGCTCTACATCCATCCCAAGAAAATATCAGGAGTCATCGCAATGAATTTGTACAGTAATTAGCACCTCTCCTGATATCCGCGTGCTCTTCTCCCCCCTCTTCACGTCCCTATACATTGGACTTGGTATGCAACTTTCGTTCTTTCGGTCTTTCGGGCCATAAGTTTCGAAGTAGTTAAATATATTGTACAAAACTGCAATTGCGTATGTCAAAGTAATAGATAAATCGTAAAGTCACATTAAGTTTGAGGCCGTGCACATCATATGGTCATAATAGTATTGTCAGTATACACGTATGTTTTCTTTTGATTCGTTCCGTCATAACATACAGGTATTACTCATATATGTCTTGTATTTCGATATGAAGATATTTCATACTTATTGATAACGATAGTGAGAACAGCGTGTGTTACGGTGTTATCACGACTTAGAGTTAGAGTCTTCACACGATGGAAAGAACTGTTGTAAGTCCTGTGATTGGGAGGAACTACTGTATGAGTATCAAATAGATAGCTTTTATATTACCTGTTGATCAGTTCCCGAACAGTAAGGAAACAAGGAAATGTAGAACGATGGTAATCACGAAGTAAGTAGGTCTGGACGTAAAAGGAAACATCATGTCACAGATGCTACAATTACAGTCACGCCGCAGTCACGTTATGATGCGACATTGTGTTCCTAACTGTCTAAAGAAGTACCTTGACGTTTGACGTTATTCTATCAAAGATCTAATGCCTACTTTAACGGGCAGAGATTGTGAGTACACCGCGCCTCGCAGGACACAATTATTGACACTTGACTTGTAGCAATTTGTACTTTGATTACTTTAATTTTCACTTTTCCAGGACTCAATTTGACTTTTCACCTGTTGATTTAGCACTTCGACACATTTAGCATCCATAATTTTAACCTTCCCTTTGGATGATTGTCTTGCTTCTTTTTGTTTATATTGGAGTAGATTCTTGCTGTGGTGGTGGCATTCTATTACTTCTAGTTGCTAGAAACATACGATTGAGCTCAATTGTATTATACAGTCCTTTTTCAGCCACTGGTCTTTTTTTCTCTATGTGATGTGTGTTTCTGATTTCTGCCCCTCAGTTCTTTTATTGAGACTGAGGGTGTGTTGAAATTCTTAAATACTGTTTTTCATCTCACTTATATTCCTTGTAGACTACCAAACTTACTTAGTGCTACAGGTTCAATAGAGTTCTTTTATTGAAACTGGGGACTACTGAACTTACTTAGTGCTACAGTTTATATTTGAATCAAAGTCTTTGTCTTGTCCAATGTTTGATTTGAGAATGTGTAGCATGCTACCTATAACTGTCTAACTGAAGATTGTGGCTGACTTTCCTTTGCTTTCTTTTTCAATATTTCCATGCCTTCCAGACTTAGTCCTGAGCATTATCATGAGTTATGCTGCTTTTATGTTGATATATTTGTAGAACATGTCAGCCTTTCATATGTTTGTGGGCATGAATTTGTCAGGGAACCACCCATTTGGAGGTCCCTTAACCCATGTTTCCTTCCAATTTTCAGGCCTTTTCACTCTAATTCACCTGCCATCAAGCACCTTCATTGAACTCCTCACTGGCTGGACCATGGGAACAAACTTTCTCATTGGTTGGGAGCCTCTGCCAGACTGTGAGAAATGGATCACCGTGACGTGGATCGTGACCATGACATTAGTCACATTAGTCACACACCAGGACGTCAGCGTGACGTCGCGGTGTGACGTAACATGTGACAGTCACGTGACTCAACCTCAGAATATTTTCTATCAACAGGCAGAGTGAATCCTTAAACTTGTTCTCTTTGGATTTCCCTCTGCTAGGTTAGCACTTTATCATTTGTACCTATTTTACCTTTATTAATACATCTTTGGATTTTCCTCTGCTAGCTGCATGACTGAGCCACAGCCTATCTACTCCTTCATTGCTATGTTGAATCTGTTGGCAGGTAAATACTGTTTTTTCAACAGTATGTATACTATTATTGTGATGCATGCCCTTCTAATCCATTTCTAAGTAGAATCCATTCCTAATGGTAGATTTATATGCACATGCTGTCAAGAGCCATGGTTTATACATGACTTACTGTCAGTCCTGTGAACCTGGAGGCTTACTCTATTAAGCAAAAACCTATTAGTTGGGTCTTGCCAAAAAGGGAGACTCACACAGAGGTGATGGAGTTTTACACTAGAGGATTAGCATAAGAAAAAGGTAAGAAAGGAGGAGGGAATTAAAGAATTACAGAAGAAATAGAGGCAGAATAGGGAATCAAAAATGAAGTTAGAGGATTGGAGAGAGTAAAGTAGTGATATGTAGAAGGAAAATGGGAGAAAGAGTAACAGAGTTGAGACAGGGTAAAAAGAAGTCAAGATGAAGAAAAGAAATTGCACTAAATTGGAGATATAGCAAAGAGAAAGAAAGGGAGAAGGAATGGAAATGGAGTAGAATAGAGACAAGAGTAACATAGAGGAAATTAGGAGAGGGAGAGGAAATTTTGAGTGAAACAAAAACAAAAAAGTGAAACTGAAATTAATCAGAAATTTAGAGCTGAGTCAAGTTGAGAGAAAGGAGAAGAATAGAAAAGAGACTTGAGAAACTTAAATTAGATTGAAGAGAATCAAGACAAAACAAGGTGAAGAAGAAAAAAGTCAAGAAAGATAATAGATTCAGAAAAGAGAAGAAAATACAAGAAATAGAGAGTTGAGAGATGGAAACAAGACTGGACAAAACTAGATGAACTTGGGTAAAATATCAAGACTTCTATACTGACTACTGGGGCCTTCCCTAAGTACCTACAAAGTATCTCAAGCATTGGAAGTGATTGTAGACCAAAGATGATTGAGCATTAGCAATCAAGTGGTGGGATGATCATGCAGAAATTGAGTCTTGCAGAATGATCATGTGGAGTGGTGTTTGCAAAGTGTCAAAAATGATCTTGTGATGGCACAGGAGAATTGGGGTTGTCAAGGAGTGCAAGAGTGTTGTGATTTATCTGAGAGAATTTAGTGATTTCAGTGATCAGATCAGTGATGTTAGAAGTTGGAAGAGGAAAAAGTGAAGGTCAGTATAGCCCTACCCTAGAGAGTGTGAGTAAGTTGTGACACTTACCAGTTTCTATGACATCTTCAATATAAGTTGCTCACTATACCAACCCTATTCCCTCTTAACTTGAGTTTTTAGAGGAAATGGATTGTTCTTAATAAGAATGGGTTTAGCCAATCAGTAACATTAACAAAGGTGAATCAATCTCATAGTCAAATTCAAAATTATAAATGCAAAAGTCAACTTCATGCATAGAAGTTTCTGAATGTTGCATCATCAACTTCAAGTTTTGGATGTGTCGAAGTGCTAAATCCAAGGGTCACAAAGTCAAATTGAGTCGTGGGAAAGTGCAATTTCGAAGTGTAAATGCCAAATGTCAGGTGTCAATAATTGTGTCTGCTGGCGCCCCTCATACGTGAGAAACGAGAACTCACTGCCTTTGAATCATGCGGATTGGATCAACCATTTTCGACAGATTTCTCTCGCCATGATCAGAACCCCCACTCCGATGAATCGATATTGAATCGATGGATAATGTCAGGCGCTCCAAGATATCTGTTCTCCGCCAAGTGTGGGACACTAATATGAATTACAACTGGCATGTAGTTCTCGTGCCATGCTTCTCTGCTGCACCAATCCAACTCAGTCTTCTTGAGTCTGCTCATCTTATTGCCTGTCTCCAACTAGTCAAATGACCCTGCTACAGAACATCCTCGAGTCTTCTTAGATTTACTTTTTGCTTATCGATATTGAGTTATTTGTGGGAACACGCTCTATGGATGACATAAAGCGCCTCTAAAATAGGAGTTTGTACTAGATGAACGTGTTTCTTCCCAACAATCGATTTCAAGTGTTTCCCAGGTCACTTCCCTGCAATGTATCCTATTTTCATTATACCGGTCGAGTCCCAACAACGTAAGGTTCACGAAGTGGGAATCAATGTAAATTCAGACGTCTGTGACTGCTCCTAGTGGCCACAAGTCATCTGTGCCACACTTTTCGAGCGCCACACTGACGACAGGCTACCTCTCGATTCCCAAAAAGGTACTTACTTCACTCAGCCGTGTTATCATGATCTTCGCAACTCCACATGCCGCTTGCGAAGCCCTGATAACTAATAAAAGTCACCATCGATTCGCGCACAGGAAGGCGAAGAAGCTCTCAATTAGTGATAATCCTACATCATTGCAGACTGCGCACCGCTGATGCATGTCAGGTGTCGTACCTTGAATCGTTAGCTCCAACATTGTGGAAGAGCTTCCCATTCGTGTCAACGCAATCAACGAATTTAGCTCAGTCAGACAAGTGAATGAGTAAGGGAGTGTTACATGAAGAAAATATTGGTTTCTGTCCTTGTTCTGTGCCATGACATAACACGGAACTTAGCCAGTGGCATATATAAACCGAGACGAACGTGAAATTTTCCATCAGAGTCCTTCACAATTACTAGTCCATTTCTACTGATTCAGCATGTCGTCCACCACAACCATGCCCATGATGGCCAAGTATATCTGGAAGATCATTTTCGATTTTGACAACACCGGAAATACAAGTGAGAGCGGATTTTTTGGAATATACTGCTGCTCAGACATCTGTCAGCTCCCATCGAGTACACTTACGCCCTTACACAGTCTGGGACCTATACTTCCACGATGTTCCACGAGTTCGTCGCAACCGAAGCCAAGAAACTTGTTGTATCGGGCCAATTGAAATCCGGTGAATCTTACCGCCCCATCTCCGTGAACTTCATGGCCGGCCACAAAATGAGCAAGGAAGTCTCTGGCTTCGTTCAGAATATGACTATGGACCAGCAAGAAGAGACTGTGTCTTATAGTCGGATGGAAGTGCGCAAGTGTAAGTGAATTGTGATCTCAAGAAGAACTACCAACATACCGCTCCTTTTGCAGGCCTCATCGGTTCTAACAGCAGGATGGTACTTTACCAGCGCGTTTTCGAAGCACCCGGAATGGTTGTACATGAGGAGACTACTAGAATGATGCCGGCACCTCTTACCGAAGACAAGATGATGGAAGAAGTTCCCATGCAAATGACGATGACGGCAATGAAGTTCATCAAGGGATTGAAGGTATGTAGTATCCGCCCACCAACCTTTCCGCGAGATCTACTCACTCGACTAGGTGGTTTATTCTGACGACCTTCTCGACGCGCCTACTGATCGTGTTCGAGACTACTTCGGAGGTAGTGACGACATGAACCATATGTTTAATGGAAAGTAAGTACTTACGACGCACGTTAGTGGACACGAAAAACAACAGCCGCCTTATCCAGGTTCGTCTGGATTGTGCCTATTATGACGACGAAGGTTTCTGAGGCCCTCACCCGTTTCGATCTCCTTGTCACGCCGAACGCCAGTCCTAATCATGAAGACCTTGCTAAAGGCGCTGGGGGCAACTACCGCTACCTCGTTCCTGTCAGACAGACTCCGTCGGATGTATTTATGACTGAGCTTACCCTGGCTCGCTTTTCGTCCGATGCCCACCTTTTGTTACCCATAATGTTCTGGCCGAATCTCCCCAAAGGATTCACTAACGATATAAACATGGGGAGGGGCAGCGGATATATGTACTTGGCGTATAAGATGCAGAGGGCCTTCACAGTCTGAAAGTGTTGATAGTTTGTATCAATTGGACTAGTTTCGGCTTTGCTTTTTTGTAGTCACGTAGTATGTAAAACCGTAACTTGATCGAGGTTCTTGTGAATTGAAAAGTTATCAGGACCCAACGTCGTTACACAATGGCAAACTCTGTACATCGTGACAACGAGATTCACGACCATTGCCTTAAAGATCTTTGTTCATCAATTATTTCGAATCATAACATGGTATTGATGATGTCGGACTCTAGGTGGCTCGGAAGCGGGCTGGAAGCACAAAAGCTAAAGCAACAGGATGGAACCTTGAAAGTACTACAGTGGGTGGGGAAAATGGAAGACAAGTGCATGACTGTTACGGGAAAGGCTCCTAGGAACCGTTTGTGACGGAGTATGTGATGTTGTGATAAGTAACGAAGCCATTGTCACCATACACACTGATCATCGGCGCTTTGGCCCATGCTTTGTCCCCTCCCCCCAACTGGATATATATACGATACAACTAGCACTAGTACCCTCAGTCCGTCTACACGTTACTGAGGGTACGTTACATACAATTACCTACAAAATTACTTATACTGACAATTGTACCTAGATCTTACTATACGTGCTTGATCTAGGTTGCATTGACCTAGTTGTCAAATGTCTCGCTACAGTTTTAACAAAGACACACTGTCAGAATAATGGCAAGAAGAAGCTTTGGGTCGGGGCGACGGGGCGACCGGATTAATATCAAAAACTTTATATTTTAATGCTTGAGCAGAAGGTTCTTCCTGCACCTAGAATTAGAAGGCCCCGGTCTCTGGCCTTGTTATCAATAGTATCAGCTTTTCCAGAGTCAGAGACACTGAGACTGATGATGGACTCATGCTGTCGATGATTTGGACGTCCTTAGCACAGCAGCTTGATCATTACTGCGGCTGAGTTGATGCGCCACATTTAGAGATGGTTTGTAGTCCTCGTGGAATGCAGAAAGTTCCACGCCGTAATTTTCTGTGACTTAACAGGGACCTCGCTTCGCATAGGTGAATGGTTCAAAGCCCTGCATCTTGTTATAAGTTTAGCCTTCGTATTCCATAATTTAGGATCAATGGCCACTTTTGCTTCCTTTTATTTATCATGACCTTCTGCCTTTGCTTAAGCAGATATAATCTTCCTAAAATGCATGAGAAGAATGTGAGAAGAGTAGAAGGACGGTCTGAATTAGGAATCATGAATGTTCACGCGCATTGTCCAATGGGCGACGACTTGATGATCTACCAATGACACGATTCACACTCCTTTATGGTAAAACACGGTCGCCACTGTTGACCATGAGAATCGAATGGAATCGATAAGGAATTTGGCTGTACAATCGTTCCTATGCTCTAAAACTGTGCTCGCCACTTGCAAAGGCATATGGACCGAAAATTGTTTTTTACTGTTCTTATACCTGTACACATATATATATATTGACCAACAAGCTCGATGGAAAGCCGACCCTCGTATTGCGAGCTGCTGCATTGTCCCTGTTCAAATGACGTCCAAACCAACGCTCACCATCAATGCCAGATTAGTTGTCGCAGCATATAGCAATAACGTATAATTGATAATATAATACAATATAATCTGGGAATCAATAATCGAAGATGATTTTTATAAGTACAAGTAAGATAAGAAGTAAATGATAGAGGCTCACCTGGGAGTCAATAATCGAAGATGATTTTGACCCCAGGTGGCGACGTGTTTATAACTAGTCATAAAGGTGAGACATGTGGAGTAGGGTCGAGGGCTTTTTGAATAGTATGAGTAAGTCATATAGAAAACATTTGAAAAAAAAAATAAATAAATGAAACATACGAATTTATGACGATAACATATGATGTTAGAATAAATCGCCGCATAACCGAAGTTGTCAGTCAATTTCCTCGACACTCCCACTTGACGGCAACGTAGGTAACATTACCCCTAATCTAGCACGATGTTTTTTGAAGACTTCCTTCGGTAAGGCTTTCGTAAGAGCGTCGGCTATCATGTCGCGAGTGGAGATGTATTGGAGCTTGATATTGTTTCATTTAATATGTTCACGTATAAAATGAAATCGAATATCGATGTGCTTGGCGCGCGAGTGACCAACAGGATTCTTAGATAATGCGATGCTTCCTGTATTGTCAGTATGAATGATCGTGGCTTCCATTTGCTCGAAGTCCAGATCCTTCAGGAGATTACGAAGCCATATAGCCTCACAAGTAGAGTTGGCCGAAGCAATGTATTTGGCTTCAACGGTGGAGGTCGCCGTAACAAGTTGTTTTCGAGAGGACCAGGAAATGAGGCTTCCATTGATGTCGAAGCACCAGCCACTGATAGATCGTCGATCATACTGATCTTGCGCCCAGTTCGCATTGCTCCAACCAACGAGCGTAATACTTCCCCTTTCCAAACCTCCAAGTTTTAAACAGTATGACTTGGTTCCCTTTAAATAGCGCAGAACTCGTTTGCATCCGGCAAGGTGAGAAATACCCGGATTTTTGGAGAACTGAGCGAGCAGACTGACCGAGAACTGGATGTCCGGACGAGTTTGCGTGGCATAAAGGAGAGAACCAATTATAGATAGATAATGTAATCCATTAGTGTACTTTTTGTAATTTTCCCACTCATCATCGGAGTGAGGGGATTGTAATAAAGAAAGGTTGTGATTGGTAGGGAGAGGCATAGCCATGGGATGGCAAGACGACATGCCGAATCGATCAAGTATGGAGTCGACATAAAAGGACTGGTTCAAGTATATGGTGTGATTAACTCAATCCCTTTTGATTTGAAGACCTAGCAAATAATGAATTTCGCCCAAGTCGGTGATGTCGAACTTCTTGCTCATGCTATGTTTGAAAGAGAAGATTTGACAGAGGTCTTTACTGGCTATTGCCATATCATCAACATAGACCAGGACAATTAACACAATTTTTCCCTTCGAACATAGGATGTAGAGGCAATCGTCAGCGTGAGAGGGTTTGAAGCCTAGACACATTAATACGTCATGTAGCTTTTCTTTCCACATGCGTCCAGCCTGCTTAAGACCATAGATTGCTTTGAGTAACCTCCAATACTTGGTTTTTCCTATTCCAGTGGGTGTGCGCATATAGATCTCTTCTTCCAAATTTCCCTCCAAATAAGCTCCAATGACATCAATTTGATGTACTTCGAGATTGAACGTAGCAGCAAGGGTGAGAAAGATTCATAAGGTCGTAAATTTGGCGACTGAAGAGAATGTGTTGTTATAATCAATTCCCGGAATCTGAGAAAAACCTTGAGCAACAATGCGAGCTTGAAACTTAGCGTGATTCCCCTTTTCATCAAGCTTCTCTTTTAAGACAATCTTGCTTCCCATGGCCTTCTTACCAGGGGGTAAGTCTTTGACTTCCTTGAAAACCTTTTTTCGCAACAATTGATTGTACTCATTTTCAATGGCTCTTCGCCATCCTTCAGCTTGTGGGGACTTCAACGCTTCTTCAACACCAGGACCTGAGACCGCTATAAAAGCCATAGTATTTGCAGGTTCGTCCTCATCTTCACTTTATTGGTACCTAATAGGTAAACATTTTGTTTGAGTCGAGGGTTCACATTTAGGTAAATTCAACCATTTAGCCTTTTTTCGAGGAGCAGGTGGTACAGAGGGAGTCGATGCATGGGATGCTGGTGGTGAAACTGGTAAAGGAGATGGATATCGTAAGTCCTCGATGGGTAAGTTGTCATCAGACATGTTGATCTGTGAATTATCTCCTATTAACTGTGTTTCCACCTCAGATTTGGAAGTAGGTTTTGGAATAGATACACTCAGGGGTTGGCTAGACTCGGGATAAATAGCAGTGTCAATGAAATCATTGATTTCGTCTGCAGTAGAAGAAGTAAGTCCCAGATCCAATTGCGCAAGCTCACTAGGTGTATCATCCTCATAGAACTTGACATCTCTGGATGCAATGAGTTTTCCATTCTCCAAGTCTTCAAGTTTGTATCCCTTGGTCTCATCATTCCACCAACCCAGCATCCTCACTCGTATGGCGCGGGACTCCAATTTTCCATGTCGAACTTCTTTAGGGACGTGGGCCCATCCTAAGGAACCAAAAATTCTCATATGGGATAGGTCAGGCTTCCGGCCATACCACTCTGTATAAGGAATCTTTCCTTGTAGAGCAGAAGTGGGCATAACGGATTGAATGTGAATAGTGTATAAAAACACTTCACTCCAGTAATGTAAGTCCATTTTAGAGGCGTGCAGCATGCTCCTAACCATTTCCATTAAGATGGCGATTGTGCGTTCGGCAATCCCATTTTGCTGAAGACGATAAGGGTTCGTGGTTTGATGTAAGATTCCATTTTGCCTACAAAAGTCTCGCATAACAGAATTCACAAACTTGTTACTGTTGTCAGTCCGAATGATTTTGACCAGCTTTCCACCTTCACATTTGTATCATGCGATGTTATCACGAACCACCAAATATGCTTCTTCTTTATTTTCAAGGAGGGTCCCAGCAGGAAAGCGCTTGCTAGCTTTGACTACAGTTAAAGCGTAATGTTTTCCATCCCAAGTGAGTACATTCATGGGTCCAGTGAGATCCATAACAAGCAGTTCATTTTTGTCGTACTGAGTCTGACTTCGATCAGGAAGAGGTGGTCTAATGGCCTTGCCTTCAGCACATCTGCTGCAGAGACAATCAAATTCATGAGGTAACTTTAGATTAACTCCCGTTACAAGATCTCGGTCAATCATCACCTTAATAGTTTGTGGACTAATGTGGCCAAGTTGTCGATGCCATAGTTGCATGGTGGGTCGACTTGCAATGTAGGCGACATTATTATCTTTGATCCCTAAGGTCATTGTGGTGATACAATAAAGTGTGCCATTTGTCCCAATTAGATTAGCATAAAGAAATTCTTTTCCATTCCAAGCTAGGCCCATGCCATAGGCTAAGCCATTAATAGTGGCTCCAGCTCATTGCAATGAACCGAGACTGATCAAGTTAGCACCCAAGTCAGGAATGTGAAGAGCGCTCTGCAGTTGAATGTCCATGACACCATCTGGCAAGCAAGTCCTGAATAAGATGGTACCTTCGCCAACTACGGTCAATGTGTTCATTCCACCAACTGAAATGTGCTGATTTTCGACAGGGTGATAACTCATGAATAATAATCGGTCGGCAATCATATGGCTGGATGCCACACTATTGAGAAGTAAACCAGATGGCATACCTTTGTCAGAGGCCATCAACAGTTTGCCCACTTCTCATGAATCATTATCATGTGTTGAAACTGACAAGTTGGCATTACCAACAGGTCAGGATTTGATCAGTTTTGGGCATTTTGGATGCCAGTGACCCTTTTCGCCACAGTTGTGGCAAACATCATTGGGTTTCGGCTCGCGTTTAGGCTTGGAACTTTTCTTTACAAATTTGTGGTCGTTTTTACTCCCACTTGAATTACGTTCCTTTTTCAATACGAAAGCCAAAGTTTTGGTCGTGGCAGAATCTTCAAGCATGAGCCTATCATAAACAGATAATAACTCTGTTGATACCATATCCAGAGTCAAAGAAGTGCTTCAAAGCAACAAGTTTTGCTTGACTACATCCCAAGTCAGAGTCTTGGGTAATGAAAGAAGAATAGCATTCAAGATAGTAAAATTGTCGATTTTGTGTCCAGCATCGATGAAGCGATGACGGATGACCATATAAAACCCGAGATGATCGGTCAAGGGTGATTTCCCGTCCCATTGCTTTGCGTACATCTGCTGATAATAATAGTGGACATTCATCCCACTGTGCTGGTTGACGTAGTTCTTTCGTAACTGGTCCCAAACATTCTTTGAACTTGTATAATTGGTAATAGCTTCACGTTGAGTATATTCCATCGCAGCTCGAATAAGACCAATAGCTGAATCATCTCTAGTGACCCAACATAGGTACTTTTCTTGTGCGTGCTCCCAGGTTGAAAATTCCTTGGTCTGCATGGCCTTCATCAGGTCATCTCCCTTATAAGGAGAGTCAGGCTTTTCATCACTTTTAGGACAAGATGGAGCCAGCAATTCAGAATATTCGGCAGGTGGTTTAGGCAGGCGAGTTTCGCATCCAGAGACTACTCCCCATAATCCCTTTGCCAGTAAGGCAGACTTCATATTGTCAGCCCACACGTGGTAATTCGTACCATTCAACTTCGGAAACTGTAAGGTCTCGGAAGTGTTGTCATTCACGGCGGCGGGGCCATAACCTCTCGCAGCATATAGCAATAACGTATAATTGATAATATAATACAATATAATCTGGGAATCAATAATCGAAGATGATTTTTATAAGTACAAGTAAGATAAGAAGTAAATGATAGAGGCTCACCTGGGAGTCAATAATCGAAGATGATTTTGACCCCAGGTGGCGACGTGTTTATAACTAGTCATAAAGGTGAGACATGTGGAGTAGGGTCGAGGGCTTTTTGAATAGTATGAGTAAGTCATATAGAAAACATTTGAAAAAAAAAAATAAATAAATGAAACATACGAATTTATGACGATAACGTTAGAATAAATCGCCGCATAACCGAAGTTGTCAGTCAATTTCCTCGACATTAGTCTGGGAGCTCGTTTTTGACTACGACAACAGCGGAAACTCAGGTGAGCGTCTCAGTGTTCATCTGTCCAATAGATATTGATACGTTGGCAAGGTGAAATTACCCACTCGTATGATTTTGTCCAATCTGGGTCGTACACCTCTACAATGTTCAATGAGACTCTCTCGTCAGAAGCCAGGAAGCTTTCTAAGTCGGGTTCTATCCACCTTGAATCTGGGGTGTCGTATGGACCCATCTCCGCTAGCGTTAAAGTCGGATACGAAACAAGCAACGAAGTCAATAGCATGCTCGAAAATACAGTTCGAGAGCAGTCAGAACAGACTGTATCTTGGTCTACGAAAGAAACTCGTAATTGTGAGCAGTTTTTGACCAAGTCTAGATCCAGAAGGAAAATATACTCTTCACAGACGCAGTCGGAGCTTACGGCAGGCTGATTCTCTACCAGCGCAATTTCTATGGTCCCGGAATGAGTGTTCAAGATTCCGCCCTTCAAGCAACGTCAGTACCGCTTTCCGCGGACGAAATGGAGGAGGAAGTTCTTATCGACCTAGAGCTCCATCGTTCAGTGATAAGTGCTGCTACTTACGAACAAATCTCCACTTCAGATTATATATGGAGATCGAGCGACTGACGCACCTAGCGACCGCGTTCGAGACTGGTTTAGTGGCAGCGACGACATTAATTGTTCGTTTGGTGGCAAGTAAGTGCATCGTCCACCCTAAGTAGAATCTTAGCAATTCTAACGGTAGTTTTACTCAGGTATGTATGGCTCGTTCCCGAGTGGACGACCCAGGTCTCCCAGGCCTTAACCGATGTTGACCTTGTCATTCAAAGCCAAGCAGACACACGATACGATGACCTTGCCAAGGGTACCGGTGGAAACTACCGCTATCTGATTCCTGTCAGACGGAGCAACCAGAAGTTGTTCATCTCTGCTCTCACCTTGGCCCGTTCGGAGGAAGCCTTAGATGAAATTCCTGAGCAGATCTGGCGGAGCCTACCTCAAGGTGCCACTAACGATATAAATAAAGGGAGACATGGTGACTTTCTTTACTTAGTGTGGGAGTTGCAGAGGGCTTTCGAGGTGTAAATATTGCCGTATTGGACCTGCCTTTTCATGCTGGACCCTTGACCAACCTGATCATATGTCGTCTCTGTATTTTCATTCTTGTCATGTTCACAATACGTACTATCGTTACATGTAACCTATCTAACACATTAGTCCTCAAGCGCATAGCCTTGGTTCCAACTTCGACCATCTCAGTACAGGAAATGATAGGGAATTCAAAGCGCAAAATAATGCTTCTGGAAACTGGATGCAGCCTCAGTAAACAAGAGAATGGGTCCCCGCCATGGAAATGACTGGCAGCCCAGAACATCCTCCACTCTGCGGTCACAGATAGTAACGTCCCTTGTTCTAATGGGACAGGATAGTCCAACCGGTTCGTCGTATGCAATTCCGACGTGTTCCATTTTACGGCAGTCGGCGCCGATCGACGACTGATCGAGGGATGAAAAATTTGAGAGATAAGCAATTATATGCCTATTCCTATATTCTCCTCACATAGACGTCACTATGGTCCTCCCAGTTGAACCAGAATTTGAGCAGGTACATATGGATTAGCTGTACATCATAGCTTGATCAGATCATTTGTTGTAGGCATTGAACGAACTTACTCAGAGCTTGCAACCTTTCTTGGCTGCGAACCCTCAATACCAAAAGGCCCTTGACATTGTTCAGGTTCCAGAGCGTGTCCTCCAGTTCCGTGTGGTCTGGGAAGATGATCACGGCATTCCACAGGTCAATCGAGGTTTCCGTGTGCAAGTTAGCATCTCGTTCCGATCAAGAGAAGATACCTTATACTGATTGCGTAACTTTATTTCATTAGTACAACTCAGCTCTAGGTCCCTACAAGGGCGGTCTGCGACTTCATCCATCCGTAAACCTTTCCATCCTCAAGTTCCTTGGCTTCGAGCAGATCTTCAAGAATGCTCTTACTGGTCTCAGCATGGGTGGTGGAAAGGGTGGCTCCGACTTCGACCCCAAGGGCAAGTCTGACTCTGAGATCAGGCGTTTCTGCGCCGCTTTCATGGGCGAGCTCTTTAGGCATATTGGCGAGGATACCGATGTTCCTGCTGGCGACATCGGAACCGGTGCTCGGGAGATCGGTTTCCTCTTTGGTGCTTACAAGAAATTGAAGAACGAGTTTGTTGGCATGCTCACTGGCAAAGGTCTCGATTGGGGAGGTTCTTTCATTCGTCCAGAGGCTACCGGATACGGTCTCGTCTATTTCGTTGAACACGTATGTTCTTGTTTTCTCTTTTATTGTTAAGTGGGATTGTTAGAAACCCCTACTTGCAGATGATCGCCAAAGCATGCCCCGAATTCTCCATGAACCTTCCTTCCACCATGGTCGCTATCTCTGGTTCTGGCAACGTTTCTCAGTTCACCGCGCTGAAGGTGCTCGAGCTCGGCGCCACTGTCAAGTCTCTTTCCGATTCCAAGGGCTCGCTCATCGCATTCAAGGGTTTCACTAAGGAGGACATCCTCAGTATTGGGCAACTCAAGCTCAAAGGCGGAACTCTTGAGTCATGGGCTGGTAACCAGTCTTGCAACCGCTTCACATATCATGCTGGCAAGCGCCCCTGGACTCTCCTCTCCGTCGTCCACCACGCTCTGCCTGGTGCGACTCAGAATGAAGTATCCGGTGAAGAAGCCGAGGCGCTCGTTGCTGCCGGTGTCCGCATCGTTGCTGAGGGTTCCAACATGGGTTGCACTGAGGAAGCCATCCAAGTCTTTGAGAAGGCACGCAGGGACGGTAAGGGTGTGTGGTATGCTCCAGGAAGTAAGCTTCTTTTCCTCTACACTTGTTCAGATGCCGATACTGAACCTAACCTGCAGAGGCCGCCAATTGTGGTGGTGTTGCCGTTTCCGGTCTTGAGATGGCCCAAAACAGCCAGCGTCTTGCTTGGACCACCGAAGAGGTTGACAACAAACTTAAGAACATCATGGCTGATGCTTACACTCAGTGCCTCAATGCTGGTACCAAGTGGTCTGGAGAGACATTCATTGGCGATGTCCTTCCCTCTCTCCTCGCTGGTGCCAACGTCGCTGGATTCATCAAGGTCGCCGATGCCATGAAAGAGCAAGGTGACTGGTGGTAAAAACATCTCAATTGTATGAATACTCGGTTTTTCTTCTCCGAAACTGTTGCACTATCGGGTGCTGTGTGTGTTCCTGCTTCATTACACGTTTATATGACTCCATGTTGTATCAGTACCTTTGTAGTCCATTAACATATGTTATTTGTGATGTGTCCTATCATGATATCAGTTGGATGCTTGCATATCATATAGCGATGGGTTTGGACTCTACTTGACTTGACCACCAACAATAATTCCGGGTGACTCTTCAATATGGCCGGACATCGATCAAACATTACACCCTGCACAGCAGAGCAGATTATTCCTATAGCTTGTTATTTACTCAATTGATCAGCACTTGGCAAATGTTTGCCCTGATAAGTCGTTCTTTCTTGAGTATTGAACCAAAGCATCATCCATCATCCCCTATCGATTGAATACAGGAATACAAAGTCTAGAAGAGGTCACAAAGGTAAGGAGGGCATCGCATACGTGGATAGGGGGTGCCGGTTCTTGGGATCTATTTGGTGGTTGCTTCGTCAGTGAAATCATTACTTGGGCATACCTGGGAGTTCACAATGTGAGAATGACTTATGACTAAAGATTGGATTCATGAAAGTAACACCCCGCCAGACGACGGCGCGGGCGGCATCGTCGAGATGCTCTTCTGCATGTCGCTGCTCGTGCTCGTGAGTGCTGCCAACCAGCTACACTCGAGCCCGCACAAAGATCCGTCGCTGCCTGTGGCCCTGGCTCGTGCATGCTGACTCTACGCAGCGGCAGTCAATGATCTGCGAGCTACTCTTCTCGTCATCAATCCTCTCCGTCAAGATGAACCGGAAGACTCGAACATGGTCCGTGCGCCGCTCTCGCTCACTCTCCACAGCGATCTCCACCCTCTTCCCGTCCGCGGACAACTTGTACCTCGCCTACCCTGCCCCGCTGCCCCTCCAAGCGTCCCCCGGCCCGGGCGCCCCGCCCGCCCCGACGTCCTCCTCTTCTCACAAGTCGCCAATCTCCCTCCTTGCCCTCAACCCCGCAGGCACCCTCCTCGCCACTGCCTCTGACAAGGGCACCGTCATCCGTGTCTGGTGCCCACCCCTGGCGCGTGCTGCATCGTCGCACTCAGCCCGTGCATGCTCCTGCTTTCCTTGCTTCTGCCCACTGCTTACCACACCGTTAGGACAACTCCACAGGTCACGCTCGTCTCCTCTTGAAGTGTGCTTTTACTCGTACAGCATCAATCTCGAGAACGGCGGAGAGTGCCAGTTAATGAAACAGTATCTTCTTCTGGGACTGTCATGTGCTGACACACGTGCATGTAGCTTGCTGGACCCCTCAGAAACAGACAAGGGCACAGAATAAGCCAGCGCGGGCACGGCTGAGTGGCGGTTGATTTCACGTTCTCAGTTACATTACACTTGCATTTACGACTTTTACTATGTGTATTGCGTTTCTTCCAACCCTTTAGTCGAGAGTCACGGCACGTGGTTGGCATAGAAACAAACCCCTCTTGTATCCCAGTGGAATCAGCCATCAATTCCCGATACTCTACCGCGTTAACACCCAGCAGATCACACCATTGACTCAACACTAGCATACACATATACATACATGTTACAGAAAGTTACACGACATCTACACTCTAACACCCTTCCGGGACCGCCGCCGAATCCTGATAATCCGCTGCATTGACACCCATGCCCCGACTCGCAAACACGCCCCACAGGATACACTTATTAGCACCGGCGTACCGGTTCACGTCTGCCTGTAGCCACGCGTCTCTGATATTGAGGACTAACAGGCGCGTCAGTACTCAAACCCACATGCACATGAAGGGGAGGGGGGGCACTCACACGTGGGATTACAAGGCGCGAGCGAGAGTGCGTCGATAAACAGGTGGAGGAACACGACGTTCCCCTCGGACCCGCTCGGATCCGTCCGCGCGCTCGCGGACCACCCGTGCGCAGTGACAAGCGCCGCGTAGACGTTGTGCAACATGTTGGCCCACACCTCGCCGATCACTGTTCAAGGTAAGTGAGGATTCTATTTCTTTTTTCTTGTGGATTGCGGGGAGAAGGCCGCACCGTGGACTTCACCCGCGTTTTTTAGGGAGGAGTAACGCAGCGGGTTGGTTTTGCTTTTGAGGATACGGGGACGGATAGAGTCAGTGAAGGGTGTGTATGTATATAAGAAGGAAACAAAACTTGTTAGTCGAGTACGGGTACCCCCGTATTCCAAGTGCGAAGTTGATCACGTATTGGCCCATCATGTAATCGGAGAGCGCACTCGAGTTATGTTCGGCCCAACTATTATTATTGACTCGTCAAAATCAAAAGAAAAGAGACAAAGAGACAGAGAAAGAAAAAAAAGAAAAAAAAAAAACGACGGATGGAGTGGGAAAAAAGCTGAGACGCGAGACGTACTCTGCCATGGCATCTGACCATCCTGTTAGACCCCAAATTAAAACAAAAACAAAAAAAATCCCATCAGCAAGCGTGACTCCCGGACTTACAGCGCACAAACGCACCTTCTCCGAGCCCACCAGCTTCGAGCGTCTGAAGACACGCCGCCGTGCCC
>QLON01001754.1:0-13666 GCA_003313675.1 Termitomyces heimii | reverse complement strand
TCTTTTGTCCCTTTAGGTTTCTCCCCCACTGGATTACCCCCTGCTCCTCTGTTGCTTCTATGACCCAACCAGCCCCCTTAGACACTCCCCTGGATGCTTCTGCCCCTCAGGATGATGCCTGGGGTCACTTGCTTGCTTTGGAGACTCAGGTGCAGACTACTCAAGCTTCCCTCACCCTTCACACTATCGAACTTGCTGGATTACGTCAAGTTACAGACACCATCTCCCATTCTCTCTAGGCCCTCTTAGAGTGCCTCTCTCTCACTTCTACTCCTCTTCAGACACCTCCAGTTAGGGCTGACACACCCCCAGCTCCTCAGCTTATGGCTTCCTCCCCAGCTCCCACCAATATTCCTTGCCTAGCACTCCCAGATGCATTCAATGGTGATCGAGCTATGGGGGAGTGCTTCTTGCAGTCTTGCATCACCTATATCCAGCTCAGTGGTGAAGCCTTCCCCTCTGATACTCTCAAGATTGCCTGGGTTCTCTCTTATATGAAGTCTGGGCGAGCTTCAACATATGCATTACAAGTTTTTCAATGCCCTGGAGGAGTAGAGAGTTTTGGAAGTTGGGGTCAGTTTGAGAAGGAGTTTCGGGCAGAGTTTTTCCCCTTGGACCCTGCTAAGGTAGCAGCTCTTACTCTTCGAGATCCTCATCGATAAAGCGAACCTTAGATGAGTATATTGACTCCTTCAGAGCTCTGGCTGAACAGGCCTCCTATCCTGATAGCCTTCAGCTCTGTCTCACCTTCCAAGATGGCCTTCTTCCCTCTCTCATGGACCATATCAACAGCATGGCTGAGGGACAACCAGATGATACAAGTATTGAGTCTTGGTATCAGGTAGCATGTGATCAGTGGCAGCTCATGGAGTTACGACGTGAGCTCCACCATGGAACTACTCCTCGTTCCACCTTCCATGCCTCTCCCCCTGTTCATTCTTCTCTTCAGCTTCCCTTTCCCTCTCATGCTCCACCTCCTGCTCAGGTGCCTACAGCATGTTCACTTCCTCTTGGAGTTCCAATGGATGTTGATGCCTCTTGTCAATGCTCCTCACTTCCTCTCCTCTGCTGCTGCTGTGGAAAGCCTGGCCACTTTGCTCGATATTGCCCTCAGGGGTTGGAGGTGCGCTATCTTCCAGCCTCAGAGCAGGAAGAGCTCCTTCTCCAGCTTTTGGCTGCTAGAGATGCCTAGAGAAACCCTTCTCCTGACATACAGCCTATACCAGAATCCCTGGATGAGTTCTCAGGTTCAGGAGAAGCTGTAGCTGAATCATTGGAAGAGTCTGTTAGTCTGGCTAGAGAGGATTTTCAGTAGAGTGACAGATGAGTTGTACACCTCCGCCGCCTGGTGCTAACCAATTTGCATGTCTATCTATAGAATCCCCCAATATACCACTCCCTGTTCAGGATTCTTTGACTGAAATTATAAGCACCTCCTCCGATGTACAAAATACCCCCTTGATTAAGACCTTGGCCTAGACCTCCTCTTCTTCTCCTTCTCCTTCCACTCGATGCCCTTGTATTCCAGCTTGGGAACGACACCTCCCTCGTCGCTATGTTGTTGCCTCCACTCCTTCTCCCAACTCCTTATGTCTAAGTGTAGAGATTGAGACAACAGACACTCAGCAGACTCGGAGTGTGGTAGCTCTCTTGGACAGTGGTGCTACTGGGCTCTTTCTAGACACCAACTATGTGAAACAACATCAACTCACTACCCGACCCCTCTCTCACCCTATCCCAGTCTACAACATTGATGGGATGCTCAATGAAGCTGGATCCATTCGCTCTGTAGTAGATTTAGTTCTTCATTATCAGACCCACTCTGAGCGTGCTGTTTTTGCAGTTACCAGCTTAGGAAAGCAGGACATAATACTTGGATTCTCCTGGCTGCATGACCATAATCCAGAGATTGACTGGGCCAAGGGTAAAGTGAGCATGAGCCACTGCCCTCGACACTGTTCTACATATGCTCAGGAAGCTAGGAAGGAGTGCAGAGTGTTAGCCCAGGAATGTGCTGCAGTATAGGCTTGCTGAGTGGGGCACCTTCCCTTTGCTGATCTTGACCTGCTGGATCCTCCCCCCTTGGCATTCCCTTATAGAGAGGCCCTCTATGAGGATGTTCAAGGTGTGGTGAGTGAGGCTCAGATGGAAGAGGGATGTGAAGGTGAATTTAGGTGCACTCCTGACCTTAAGTCTCCAGACGAGGCTATTAAGACAGGTGATGAAATCTATGTGACTGCCTTATGACCTCTGCCAATGGTAGCAGAGATTAGAGCTAGCCAAACCACTTCCCAGTGATTAGCTCAGGCATTTGCTGCTAACTCTGCTCCTAAGTCATTCCAAGATGCAGTTCCTCATCACCTGCAAGACTTTGAAGATGTTTTCTTTAAGGCATCATTTGACTCCCTGCCAGAGCGTAAACAGTGGGACCATGCAATTGAGCTCACACCCAATGCTGAGCCCACTAGCTGCAAGGTCTATCCTCTCTCTCCTAGAGAACAGGATGAGCTTGATGCCTTTTTGCAAGAGAATTTAGACTCTGGTTGCATCTGCCCTTCAAAGTCTCCTATAGCCTCTCCAGTCTTCTTCATTAAGAAGAAGGATGGATCTCTATGTCTGGTTCAGGACTACCGAGTCTTGAATGCAATAACTGTGAAGAATCGCTATCCCTTACCACTCATTTCAGAGCTTGTTAACAACCTTCGAGGTGCATGCTATTTTACCAAGTTGAATGTCCGTTGGGGCTACAACAATGTGTGCATCAAGGAAGGTGATGAGTGGAAGGCAGCATTCTGAACAAATTGTGGACTCTATGAACCTCTGGTAATGTTCTTTGGCCTTACTAATAGCCCAGCCACCTTTCAGACATGATGAATGACATTTTCTGAAACCTCATAGCAGAAGGTGTCGTATGTATGTATCTTGATGATATCCTCATCTATACCAAGATTCTAGAGGAGCATCGTCAGATTACACGCATTGTACTGGAACATCTTCGCCAACATCAGCTCTATCTCAAGCTAGAGAAGTGTGAGTTTGAGCAGACTAAGGTTGAATATCTTGGACTAATCATCTCTCATGGAATGGCTGAGATGGACCCAGTCAAGGTGGCTGGTGTAGTAGAGTGGCCCGAGCCTAAGAATAAGAAGGAGGTCCAGGCCTTTCTGGGTTTTACCAACTTCTACCGGAGGTTTATTCAGGATTTCTTGCACCATGCCAGGCCTCTCTTTGATCTCACCACTAAGGATACTCCTTGGCACTGGGATGCAGCACAGCAGACAGCCTTTAACGCCCTCAAACAGGCGGTTACTTCAAAGCCTGTCCTTCTGTTCCCAGATGATGACTCTCCCTTCTGTATGGAAGCTGATAGCTCAGATTTTGCTACTGGAGCTGTTCTCTCTCAACAGTCAAGAGAGGATGGTAAGTGGCATCCAGTAGCCTTCTACTCCAAGAGTCTCAATGCAGTGGAGCAAAACTATGAGATCCATGATAAAGAGATGTTAGCCATTATTCGGTCCTTTGAAGAGTGGCGACATTTCCTTGAGGGTGCTAGGCATAAATTCGAAGTGTGAACTGATTATAAGAACTTAGAGTACTTTCGGACAGCTAAAAAACTCAACTGCTGATAGGCTTGATGGTCCTTGTATCTAGCCAACTTTGACTTCTCTCTGCACCACAAACCTGGACGAAGCATGGGCAAGCCAGATGCACTCTCTAGGCGAGCAGACCATGGCTCAGGAGCTAATGACAATAACCATATTATACTTCTGAAGCCAGAACTATTTGCTATCCACGCTCTGGAAGGTGTGGCTGGCTAGGGAGAAGAGGTGAGCATCCTCTGAGACATCTGCCAAGGTAACCAAGAGGGTGTCTAGGAAGATCTGGTAGCTAAGGCTGCTATAGCCTTGCATACTAGAGAAAAAACTGGAGTAAAGTCTGTCTGCACTGATGAATAGTCTTTAGAGAATGGTCTTCTTATCTTCTGGGGGCGCATTTATGTTCCTAACCTGCCTGACCTGCAGAGGCGGATTATAGAGCAGCATTATGACTCCCGAGTTGCAGAACATCCTGGTAGATGGAAAACACTGGAGCTGGTCTCACGGAATTACTGGTGGCCTCAAATGTCACAGTATATTGGCACCTACACCTCCACCTGTGACCTTTGCCTTTGGACTAAGCCTCGTCGTCAGCCTCCTATGGGACAGCTTACTCCCTTGCCTATTCCAGCTGAGCATTGGAGTGTGGCCTCTGTAGACTTCATTGTTGAGCTACCAGACTCTCATGGATATGATGCAATTATGGTAGTGGTGGATCTTTGTGGCAAGCATGCTCATTTTATTCCAACACACACTACTTGCTCAGCCATGGGTGCTGCTAATCTGTACCGAAAGCATGTCTGAAAACTCCATGGGCTGTCAGATGCTTACGTCTCTGACCATGGACCACAGTTTATGGCAGAGTTTACTAAAGAACTATACCACCTCCTCCATGTCAAGCTCCACACTTCCACAGCCTATCATCCTCAGTCTGATGGCCAGACTGAGCGTGTCAACCAGGAGCTAGAACAGTATCTCCGGCTCTTTTGCAATGAGCAACAAGATGACTGGGATGACCTATTACCAGAGGCAGAGTTCCAATACAACAACCATGTGCATGCTGCCACTTGGATGTCTCCTTTCCTTCTAGACACTAGTCAGCATCCCCGAATGGGATTTGAGCCTTGGGGGCGACCTTCAGAGAACGAAGCTGTCAATGAGTTCTTAAACCAGATGAAGATGGCTCAGGAGGAAGCCAAGGCTGCTTTAGCTAAGGCAAAGGATGACATGGCCTGTTATTATGATCGTGGACAAGCTCCAGCTCCCAAGTACAAGCCAGGAGACCAAGTCTATTTGGATGCCTCTGACATTGCTACTACCCGACCTTCTCAGAAGCTCTCTCATCGCCATCTAGGACCCTTTTCCATATTAAGGCAAGTGGGCCCACTAGCCTATCGACTCAAGCTGCCTAGTGGAATGAGTCGACTCCATTCAGTCTTTAATGTGGTGAAACTCTCTCCAGCACCTGAAGATCCAATTCCAGGTCGATGCCCACAGCCACCTCCACATCCAGTGCTAGTTGACAACTAAGAAGAGTATGAAGTGGAACGGATCCTTGACAGCCGACTCTTTAGGAATAAGCTTCAGTTCAAGGTCAAGTGGAAGGGCTATGGAATTGAGGACATCTCCTAGGAGCCACAAGAGAATGTCCATGCCCCTGCCTTGGTCCAAGAATTCTACCAGCAGCATCCCAATGCTCCTCAAGCAATTAGAGGTCTTTATTCTCTTTCCAAGGTAGATCAGGCCATCCAGAATTACTTCTACCCAGCATGTCGAGACGCCGCACTCTAGAGGGGGAGTGATGTCAGGGGACTCCTCATTTCCTTCCTTTCCTTCTTCTTTCACTTCTTATTCCTTCACTCTCCTTTCATTCATTTCTTACTTTTTCTATCTTCTCTTATGGTGTTGTTTCCATTTTCTCAACACTATCTATTAACACTATTTTCAACCTTTGATGTGCTCTAGTTCTTTAGCTATCATCCAGACAAGTGTGGACCCTCCAGCACTGCTTCCAGGCTGCTTACATAAGCCGGAGTTTGCCTTTCTGACTTCTAAAGTCCGGAGTTTTCCTGCCTTGTTTGCACTATTATTTGATTAGTCAATTTTCGAGTTTTTAAGGTTTTGTTGTACTGTACAGTTGTTTCCCACGCTTTTTTAAGGTTTTGTTGTACTGTACAGTTGTTTCCCACGCTTCAGAAGCCCCAGAAGCGTCCAACCTGGCATAGGGAATCCCCAGACTTGTTCTCTTTGGATTTCTCTCTGCTAGGTGAGTAGTTATTATAATATTGTCAGTACATATTCTAATACACTTTGGATTTCCCTCTGTCAGCTGTGTGACTGAGCCATAGCCTCCAGAGGTCACCCTTACAACATCTTTATAAAGCTAGAAGATGCCAAAATCTTTTAATTTAAGCTAGTAGCAGTAAAGTTTCATAATGCCTAGAATAACAAATAGAGCTATAGTGGTGCTAAGGTTATAGACTCAATTAAAATAGGCATTAGCCTGTTTGATAAAAGAAGTAACAGTGATAATAAAAACAAGGAAGTTAGAAGAAGTAGCAAAAGAAGATATGGAGTAAAATAAAGAAACAAAATAATGAAATAGCAATAAATAACTCTGCTTTTATAAGACTTACTTGCAACTGTAAAGCTTACACACTAACATGCATAGACCAATAAAGCATAGCACTAGAATATGTAGAACTGACTGAGAACAGTTAATTTTTCAAGTTAGAAAGAGATAATGAGTTTGCTATTAATATAGGATAAGATGATGAGAAAGAGATGATTACATTTAATTTCAATGTGCTTAATCAATCAAGAATTGCAGAAATCTAAGTGACTAGAAGCCTCTACAAGCCTGAAGCTAGTGCAGAGAAAGAGAATTAAAGAGTAATAATTAGCATTGAGCTAATCCAAATATACAAAATAAAAAGATAAAAAGTAGAACATTATAATAGATGTAAGGCCTTTAGCACCATCTTTTTGGACCACTCTCTGTGGTACATAATTTATCAAAGGCAGGCAACTCCTTATATCACAAAATAATGGCTGATTTAGGAAAAAAGAACCTTATTCTTATAAACTGAATCAGAAAAGATGGGAAGTAACATTGGCAGGTCAGTAATACCTTTGCTATATGCAGTAGCTTAAAACAGAAGCAATCAATGGGATGGCAAGAGATATATGGCTTGAAAAAAGAAGAATGATTGGAAGGAGTAAGAAAGGCATGAAACTATATTCTTGAAAGAATACTAAACAAGTGCCATTAGTCTTAAAACTTGGCAACTATAAATTTTGGAAATGATGAGCCAGTAATTTGAATAGTCATCAAGTATGGTAGTGGAGCATTAATATATAGTAGCAATTGCAAGTAAATTTATAATATAATAACACAGTATATAGGTAATTAATGGAGAATAAAAAAACAATGAAGAAGTTATCTATAAACTTTAGAACTCAATGCAGTGCTAAGACAATTCAAGATCATTGCTCACTATACTTCATAATAATCTACTTGGCACTTTTTCATTTTGCTTAATTTCTATTCTTCACAACACCTTCTATTCACAGCTTATAATTGTGGCCAATAATTATATTTTATGCTTTTATTCTCAATTATATTTATAGAGATTAAGTATGAGTTTTACTATCTTGCACCTTCTATACATTAACTTGACCAACAAGCTATTAAAATCTCTGCTAATCTAATGACTTATTCAAGCAGCATTCAATAATCAACCTTTCACCATTTCAAATATAGTGTTCAATATACATGCACTATCTGACATCACTGAGATATAAAAAGGCATCAACATGTGTCAAGCCTGCCCTTTGCCTCCACTGCTAATAACTGCATCATCACTACCATCAACTATTATCACCAACATCACCACATTAAACTAAGAAGATTTACTGAAAATTTGTTTGGACTCTTCTCAAATCATAGTACTCAACTACTTACTATATTAGTTATAATAGCTCTAAAGTACTTTGCTAGAGTTCCATCACACTTAATGCTTTGTAATGACTGCATAGTAATTTAAAAAATTTTCTAAGTTTTTTTTTCTTATCTATTTTTTTTTGACAATTGCTTCAAATAAATATATACATATTAATAGGCACACTACTTCATTATCAGGCTTTGAACTTAGCCAAGTATTTTATTCTTTTTTTATCTGAAAAAGAAACAGTTTTATCTGTAAGAAAGTATAAACACTTAATATATATAAATAAAGAGTTGAAAGAGAAGTATTTGTAGGGGGCCCAAGGCCATCTAAGGTCATTGGCAATTTTTTAAATCACAGTCTTGTTATAGGAGTAAGTGAAAATAAAACAATTATTGGAGGGTACTAAAAGAAAATAAAGTCATAGACTCATCTAAAAATGGCATCAATGCTATAATTATTAAGGGACTGGTTTCCGGACTATGTCTAACTCTATTTCAAGCTTAGTCCAACAATACGCCTACTCCTAGCAGATCTAACTGGCTGCTCAGCCCACTCTTTCCCCTTCTATCTCTTAGTAGTCAGCCTTGATGAGTCATATGCATGGACCTTACTTAGCATCAATTATTGTTAGTTATACTCCATTACATACTGAGGCCCAATTAGTAAACAGTATTAGTAATAACACAGCCACCGATGTAGTATATATAGGCAGCCTGTGGATAGAATATCCCCAGGCTGAATAATAGCAGTGTTCTTCTGGCCTATTCATTGAACTGACTGTAAGTTACCTAGCAATGTCTGACCCTCTGTCAAGCCTTACTTGTCTCTTGCTTGACTCTTGCCCACCTTCACACTTGCTCGACTCTTGCTTGTCACTTGCATCATTGGCTCAGTAAAAGGAGTTCCGCAGATATCAAGCATTTCTCTTATAAGTTGTTCAGCCTTCTACACTATCCACCCTTTTAGCTTATAGTATCCAACCTATCCCCTATCATATCTTCTGACTCTCGGTCTTCTTCTACTCCCATGACTCATACCCCTACAACAGCTCCCTCTGCTTGCTCTTCCAACTTGGCTGCCGGTATGCCTCCTATTCCTGGAACAAGCCCTGCCTCAATGCCTCACTGGACCACTGAGTGGTGGTCTCTAATGCAGCAGATGCAGCTAACACTTGCCATCCTCAAACACAGACTAGCTGCCCTGGAGAGTGGATATGTCATTGCCACTACTGCCCAAACCACTCCTAAATGTATTAATGCTCTGGTTGCTCATTATTCTGCTCCTCCTGGCCGCCCTAAGCCCTCTGAGTCTACTCAAACTCCTACCATGCCCCTCTCTCACATTTCTCAATGGACAGCACACTCTACTTCTAATACTCCCCTGGCCATCCCCCTTGCTCAGGATCTCCCTCCTACCAATAGTAAAGTCCCTTGTTTTGAATGTGCTCTTGAGCTCCCTGACTCTCTCATTGTGCACATTGTTGGATATTAGGGGCAGGGCCTTAAACAAGCCCATAACTTGTCTGGCTCTCAGCTGGCCACCTTTTCAGTTGGTTCAGCTAGTGGTGAAGGCCAATGTTTTGTTACTATCTGGGGCACTGACCAGCAAATTGGTGAAGCCCTTGTGATCTTTGGAAAGCACATTGCTAAGAAGTGTGTGCATGCACTGCGGAAGCAGCCATCTGGCAATGCTGCACTGGCAGTTGCTATGCTGGCCCCATCTAGAAAACCCACCTTGTCCACCCCAACACTCTCTACCCAGTCCGCACTGCCTCCTCCTCCTAGGGCTCTTATGTGTGACTCTATTCCAGATTTTTCTAATTCTTCCAATTGGAATACTCTGCCTTCTGTACTGACTCCAGCCATATCTTTACTACCTGCTGGCTTGTCTATGGCCCTCTCTACTCTGACTCTAGCTCTGTTGTCCCCAATGGTTATTGACTACACTTATAAGCATTATGTTTAAGGCACTTCTGGGGCACCTTTGCATAGCACTAATATTGCTTGATGCTCTTGCTCAACCTGGGAAAGATGAATACTATTTGTTGAAGCGACAAACTTAGAGGAGGGGCTGATATTAGGGGACTGGTTTCCAGACCATGTCCAATCCTATTCCGAGCTTAGTCTGATGATATGCCTACTTCTAGCAGATTTGACTGGCTGCTTGGCCCACCCTTTCCCCTTCCATCTCTTAGTAGTTAGCCTTAATGAGTCATATGCATGGACCTTACTCAGCATCAATTATTGTTAGTCATACTCCATTACATACTGGGGCCTGATTAGTAAAAAGTATTAGTAGTAACACAGCCACCAATGTAGTATATATAGGCAGCCTGTGGATAGAATATCTCCAGGCTGAATAATAGCAGTATTCTTTCAGCCTATTCACTGAACTGACTGTAAGCTACCTAGCAATGTCTGACCCTCTGTCAAGCCTTGCTTGTCCCTTGCTTGACTCTTGCCCACCTTCACACTCACTTGATTCTTGCTTGTCACTTGCATCATTGGCTCAGTGGAAGGAGTTCCACAGACATCAAGTGTTCCCCTTACAATAATGCAGGAAAATCTAGATAAAGGCATTAGTTATATAACCAAAGATGCTTGGTGCACCAGATTATTGATAATGATTACAAGGAGATGCCAATTACTTAGTCAAGTGGGAATGTTGCAAAATGCTGAATCTACATTAAACACAGCCACTTCTGTGCCTAAAGATGCATCAGCTATAAGCAGCTAGCAAGCTGAAAAGGTCTTCCAGTCACACTAAAACTTAGCAAAATTAAATAAGAGAGTTGATTTAAGATATATGAAAATCATTACATAGAAAAGACAAGTTAAAAGTGACACAAAGTTTCCTCTCTGCATCAAAAACAACATTGAGGGGAGCAGTGCAAAAGTGACTAAAAAGTTTAAAGGCAAGAAAAAGCAGAAATCTAGTAGAAATATAGCTAAGTTCAACCTTTTAAGTGTACTTAAAAATAATAAAGAGGTATGATAGTGATTGAGAGGAATATATATTTTATCTAATAAGAAATAGTCTAAACTAATGCTGAAACCATAGCAAAGGCTACAAGGAACTCCTATAAATTTGTTCAACACCTCAATAGCTTAGAGAGCAGGTTTTCACCAATTAGACTAAAAAGTTGTGGATAAAGGAAATAGTATCTCAAGCACTACAAGTTTAGGCATTATATGTGATAGAACTATATAAGAA
Source organism: Termitomyces heimii (assembly GCA_003313675.1). Taxonomy (NCBI): domain Eukaryota; kingdom Fungi; phylum Basidiomycota; class Agaricomycetes; order Agaricales; family Lyophyllaceae; genus Termitomyces; species Termitomyces heimii. The sequence continues at coordinate 2,907 of QLON01001754.1, read as the reverse complement.
ACAGATATGGGCATGGGAGCAGTCAAATCATGCTTGTAAAAAGCAAGACTGTTGAAACCAAAATAAACTGACTTCTCTTATTGGTATTTGCTAGATTTTGTTATTTTAGTGAAGGAACTTAGCATTTTTACAACAGGCAAGGAGCTTGTAGTCAAAAAAGCTACATCCAATGCAGTGGCTTCTGTAATAATGACCTCTGGAGGCTGTGGCTCAGTTACACAGCTGGTAGAGAGAAATCCAAAGTTATATTAATAAAAATGATTTAGATACAAATAATAAGGTGCTAACCTGGCAGAGGGAGAGCCAAAGAAAACAAGTCTAAGAATCCACTCTACTATTAATAGAAAATATTCTGAGGTTGAGTCACATGACTGTCACATGTGATATTATACTATAATGTCACAGTATAATATTTCATGCTATTGTCACATAGTGTAACTGATGTGACTGATGTCACAGCCATGGTTATATCACAAGTTACATGGTTACTAGATTATGAAGCCATGTGAGTTGAATCTCTTTCAATGAGGGCTTTAATAAAGCCCTTATCAAAATTGAATTAGAGCCCTCATTAAAAGTGATTCATTTCTCAGAGTCTGGCAAAGGCTTCAAATCAATAAGAAAGAGTTTTTGAGTCTTGCAGCTTAAGGCAAAAAGGACTCTATAATTGCTAATCTGCTATTTAAAGAAGCTACATACAAAATATATTGCTAATTTAAACAGTCTTGCTATAAATCAGTATAAAAGTCATTAGAGTAGTTACTCCTAACTTATTTATTAGAGACCTAGTTTTCTCTTTTACCTGAGCCATTCACTCAGAAGGCAGCATTAACATTATTGTTTTCACTATTAATAATAATGACAATATCAACCTCACTACTATATGCTATCATTGAGCTGCTGCTTACCTTCTTACAGCAGGAGCATTTTGGTTCTATATTTGCTTATACCTAATTATATTAGTCAGAATTGTTATCAATCCTGCAGACCCTTGTGCTTTTTTGCATGTTATATACTGCTGCATGCTCAAATATCTATGCATAGAGTTCTGCATACTTTGCAGACTCTCTGTTTAGAATTTCTTAGCCTCTTTAAGCCATTATTTCTAAGTGCTTAAATATGTAAATTGGCAGGTACTGATGAGTTATTGCTTTTAATATTGGATATTTGTCTAGTATGAGCTATAGCTGAACTTTCAGCATTGATTCTGCTTTTGATTTCTCATCCTCATTGGATGATACTTGTCATGGACACTTTTATCCTTATTCATCTGTACTAATTTTTTCAGCATGATATACTTCTGTCAAGAAATCACCCTTTTGAAGGTTCCTTACTTCATGTTTCCTTCTATTTTTCAAGCTCTTTCACTCTAATTCATCTGTCTTCTACTGCCTTCATCAAACTCCTCACTGGCTGGACTGTGGGAACAACCTTCCTTATTGGTTTGAAGCCTTTGCCAGACTCTGGAAAATGAATTACTTTTAATAAGGGCTCTGATAGAGCCTTCATCAAAAGTAATATAATTCATACAGCTCCATGATCTAGTAGCTATGTGACTTGTGACCATGACTATGACATCAGTCACATTAGTCACACTGTGTGACATTAACATGACAATGTCATGTAACTTGACCTCAGAATATTTTCTCTCAATAAGTAGAGTAAATCTTTAAACTTGTTTTTTTTGGATCTCTTTCTACACCCTCTGCCAGGTTAGCACCTTACTATTTATATTACTTTTATTGATACATCTTTGAATCTCCCTCTGCCAGCTATGTGACTGAGCCACAGCCTTTAGAGATTACCTTTACAACTTCACTTCCTGCACTTTGAAGATTTGCTCTTTACTCACATTAGTCTTTTCTGCTTTTTCAATTTCTTCTAAGAGCAAATGTAGCTCTGCATGTCCAGTTTTGTATTAAGTAATATTTAAGGAGGCTTAGTTTGCCTTCTCTCCTTTTTAAGACAAATAAAGAGCAAAGCTGACAATTATAATTAAAAACAACATTAAATTATACTCATGCCTCTAGAAGGTTCTTTAAATGCTTGAAATAACAATCAAAGGAATTTGCAATCTCCAAAGCAATAGGTTCTCCAGCACCTATATTGCTAGTTGCTTGCATATGCTTTTTAATATTCAATCACCACTAATCTAATTATTGAACTTTTTCAAACTCTCTATCCCTAACAACTGACCATGCTCAGCTTCTCTGACAAGGCTAGATCACTCCCAACACCAGATAAATATCACCCCATATGATTACTCCACAACTCCTGACTTCTATATAATCATTCTGCCACCTAACTATGTCAAAGCCTAATTTCCTCTAGTGCACAATTACTCCCAAAGTCCAAGACATCCTGCAAGTACTTAGGTAGTAGCTCCATAGTTAGTATAACAGTCTTGATATTAGCTTTGCCTATACATCTTTGGGTTTCTTTCTATTTTCTGTCTTCTCTGTCCTATCCCTCACTCTAATTCTATTCTAAACATCTCCACATCAGTTTTGCTTCTCCTCTCAAGCCTTTTTTATCTCTGCCTTGTCTCATCTATTGTTTTTATCTTTAGCTCTCTTTCTATTTACTCCTCTCTTTCAGTTCTCCTCTTCTCCTCCACTTAACTCAGCTCTGACCTCTGATTTCCTGGCCCCTTTCTATTAGATTCCACTGAGTCGGAGGCTTTCTAGAAAAGCAATGCCTTTATAAGGTGAACTTGATCTATGAATGAATACTTGGGTGTCTGGAGCTCCAGGACTAGGACTCCAGGGTATAAGACATGGACAAGGGGTGGTTCCAGAGAAGGGAACTTGACCTGGGGCTTCAGGTATTTTAGAGGCTGAGGGTTGGGGGGTAGTTGAGTCAGAACCAGGAGTTCTAAGATGAGACCGGCTTAACAAATTATAAGTC
>QLON01001751.1:0-35581 GCA_003313675.1 Termitomyces heimii | reverse complement strand
ATTAGCAATTATATTATTTATATTATAATTGAGAAGATTATTTTTATTTGCAAGCTTTGAACTAGAGAAGTTCATGCTAGCAAAAGAAATTCTCCCTCCTTCTTTGCATCAGTATAGCCATAGAGATATAACCATATACAGGATTTGCTCCCACTCTACCAAACTTGTAAAGGAGCTTAATATAGTTTTATATTAATTATCTTTAATCAAAAGAGATATAATTTTATTTTACACAGTAGAATAATAATTAAGAGTCACCTTTTTGAACTCATTAAGCAAGAGGTATTCTGCTTAATACTGCCAAATAGGTATAAACTGATTGTTTATCAGTGAATGGAGTAATTGGAGCTCCAGAAGGTTGCAGGAAAATTTCTAAGGTGCCACTTTATACACCTTAGTAGCAGAGTGCTGACAGCATTGCTAAATTATTTGGCCTTGAAGAACTGCATTGCACAGACTTTCTGCCTCATAAACACTATGTTAGTTATTGCCAACTAATAGAATTAGGGCTCTAGCCTTATATTAAAGAATAAGTTCTAATGCTTAATAAAGTGATTGCAATAAATTATTATATTGAGTATATCTGAAATATACTCTGTTACTTCTTTGAGATGGGCAGCTTTCTTCATACTCTTTTATATGCAATAGTTTATTTTGGCCTATTATGCACTATTGTGCTATTTACATGCTATACATTAAGCTGCAGTTTCATGCAGCATTAGAAATTTCATATGAGCTTGAAATTCAAGCTCTTCATACTAGTTATTATCTAATGGAAATGAAGTTAGCTTTGCCAGAGACAATCAATTTGTTTGTAGGTTCATTGCTTATATTATATATAGAAGGCCAAGAAAAAGTCTATAGAATCTTTGTTTAGGGAGCCTCCTTCTACATTGATGTAGATGTGCTTCTCTAAATGTTTGCTCTACTATTTCTGTTACTAGTGTAAGGCCTTAGCTTTTGCTGAGCATGCACTGATGCCCATGAACCCATGTTCTTTGTAAAATGTAGTTGATACTACAAATTCTAATCATAATAAAGCAACATTAGAAATGTCACTTGCAAAGTCTTATAGCAGCCAGGGAGCTATTAGAGTACTTATATCCTTATATAGGAGAATATTATGCTTTAAGCCTGCCTCTTAATTATGGGTTGAAATGCTCAATTTGGTTAAGCAGAAAAACATGTCCTCCACTCTTTGCTAATGTGTCTTTTTACTAGAGTTAGTATTCTAACTCAAAAGTATTGTCTGCTACTTGCAAATAGCAGATATTGCAAAGAGATTAATTTTGTGCTAGGCATACATATAATTTATATAATCCATCATCTAGCTAATGAGGACAATAGCTTCTATATTACTAAGGAACAAAGATTCTGCAAATACATTGTACTTGTTATCCCTCAGCCTTTGCAAGAGGGATGCTAGAACCAAGTCCTAGTAGTAAGTAAGCTCTTTAGCCTATGCTTTTCCTTTGTTATATTGACTACACAACTGCTTTACTAAGTTGATTTTGGTTTGTTATGGCCTATCTAGCCATTAAAGCAAGGAGAGCTTTGTCAGACTTTTTATTAGTACCTTGCCTTGCTTTCTCTCTCTCTTTTCTATACTCAGAGCTTTTATACTCTCAGTGGAAGCTTTAAAGGTGTGGGAGGCAGTTTTGCCTCCTTTAGTGGCCAATGCCTTGGCTAAGGCACTGTACTTAGTGGGTATTACAAATGTTATCCTAAATTGAGGCAGTATGCTCATACTCCTTAAGACTAAGGCAGAATCATCATTATCAGTGATACATCAGTCTCAAACTGTGAGATATAATAAAGCTATTGATTATTAAAAAGTCTGAATAAAAACAGATTTCTGCTAAAAACTGTAGGCAAATGATATAGCTAGAACCACCTTAAAATTTCCTCTTTAACTCAGTTTAAATCAGCCTTATTAGTGGCCTAAATGCTGAAAAATCAGTTTATTAGTATTTTGATCCAATGCATACCCAATTCTCTTATGTAACTATGCTCAGGTTCTGGAGATCAGGTGATTTATCTTATGTAAACATTGAGCATTCTTGACAGAGCTTATTAGGGAATTACTCATTTGGAGGTCTCTTAGCCTATGTTTTTTTTCCAATTTTTAGGCCTTTATACTCTAATTCACCTGCTGTTGAGCATCTTTATCAAAATCCTTACTGGCTAGACCATGGAAACAAACTTCCTCATTGGTCTGGAGTCAATACCAGATTGTAAGAAATAAATCACTTTTGATGAGGGCTTTAATGAAGCTCTCATCAAAAGTGATTCAATTCACATGGCCTCCATAATTCAGTAGCTATGTGACTCATGATGTAACCATGACTGTGACATCAGTCACATCAGTCACAAAGCATGACATTAGCATAACTTAATCTTAGAATATTTTTTATCAATGAGCAGAGTGAATTCTTAAACTTGTTCTCTTTAGATTTCCCTTTACCAGCTATGTGACTGAGCCACAGCCTCCAAAAGTCATCTTTACAAAGCTGTTAGTTGATGCATTAATGACAAATTAAGGCAATTACTGCAGATTTGATAGAATCTGATCAAATCTGATGGCATCATCAGAAATATGATCACATCAACTGATAAAATAATTTATTGCTAAATGAGGTTGTGGCTGTGCAGGGCCATCAATTTAACATCATATTTTAATAATAAAATGGGTATATCTCAGTAGAAATATATGTAAATCCCTATATATCAAGTATTGCTTTGATTGCCTAATCAATTTACATATAATGGAAGTTGTCTAAAGGCATTCTGTATTGAACTGATAGAGGGATCAGCAATTTGATGGGAAAAGCTAAACTTAGTTATTGAGGAAAATTGAGCAGCCTTTGGTAAAATACTTATATCTCAATGGAATAGCCACCAAACTGTCATGACCCCTTCCAGAGTCCTCTGGAACAACCCTGGAAACCCACCTGGGACCCTCTTCATTAACCCCACAACATGCCCCACCTCCACAACTACCAATGCCACCATCAACTTGCATCACAACCACCATTAGCCAACCCTCCGAGAACCCTGCATCATGAACCCTAAGATTAATCACCATCAACTGCCAGATCACACTACTCACTTCCAGCCATTACACATCACAACTCTCCATGCCAATTGATTGCGCACCCCACACACATGATCCAAGTATACAGTCCCAGCCTGTTACTCAATGCCTCCTAGAAACCATCCCAAACACCCCAGAACCCCAAGACCCAACCCCATAGTACTTATAGCATAGCTCATCACTGTATTAGTTAGTCTTGATATTACCTAAATTGTTGCATGCCCTTTTGCTTGACTGGTATGCACTGCCTAGCATGCTTTGACTGGCATGCCAGAATAATCATGTGCTCTAAGTTTGGTACACACTTTGTGACTCACAATTTGCTAACCGGGTCTCATCTTAGAACCTCCAGTTCCAACTCAACCCCCTCCCACTCCCAGCCCCTACAAAACACCCAAACCCCCAGATCAAGTTTCATTCCTCCGGGACCGCCCCTCCTGTCCACATCTTGAATCCCAGAGCCTTAACCCCGGAGCTCCAGACATCCGGGTATTTGTAGATCAAGTCTACCTTGTAAAGGTGTTGCTTTCCTGGAAAGTCCTCGACTCAGCGGAACCTGACATAATATTAAGACTCCTCCTTACACCATTCTTAATGGCTATGTATACTCACACCTACTACCCCATAAGCTACCAGACCAACCCTTATGGGCATTCAGTCCTGGATCATTACTTCACGCAGACTCCCCACCCCACCTACCCACCCCTCCCATATAAACTACAATATCTCCACTGCCACTAGGCCCCTGACCCATCCCTCTACAATCTGGAGCCCTTGGTCAGCCAGGCCCCCCCGCTCAACCTAGCCATGGCATGACCTATGGAGGTCCCTTTGTACTGGAGCTTCCCCAGGGGCCTGCTAGAGACCCCACCAATTCCCAGCAGACCTTGTCTGGTACCCCCCAGCAAGGGCCCCTTTGCACCCACCCCCTATTATGGCTACTAGCACCCTGCCCCCCAACCTTGGGGACCTCCCAACCACAACTACCCCCCTCAATACTACCTGACTGCCGCTTCATCCGCCAGAACTCCTCCCTCACCTGTAAGATGACAATGCCTTAAGGAATATAAACAGCAATGGGACAAAGTATTATGTTTACTTAGGATCTTGCCAGAGGACTTTGTGAAATGGGCAAAGGCACCACTCACAAATTTCAGACACGATGACTTCATAGGCACTCTGAAGGAATAAGCCCATTGCTTGGTCGAATTTGGGGAGCGCCTCATGTGAGGAGAACTCCTGGAGCAGACTATGATAATGTATAGATGCAACACAATCCTCCACAAGGAGTTGCATCAACTGCTCAATAAAGTCCATGCATCTTCCTCTCCTCAACCCCTCAATGACTCCACAGATCCGGGTTGCTCAATTCACATCTGACGGGAACCCCTGGAACTAGCCCCGGCAGCCCCCACTGCCCCCACTCTGGGGCAATGACAATGGGAAGAATGACAAAATGCCTCAGCCATACTGTGGTCCCTCAACCCAGTAGGAGGACTATTCAATCAGCCCGCTGCCTGCATGGTAGGTTTGTTAACTTACCATAGGGCTAACTCTATCCCTAGCACTTTCAAAACCTGGAGACAGCCCCAAAGACCCCTGAAGCTGCTCCTGCAAATGGATAACACCCAACCCCCACCCCTGGCAAGCCCTGGTAGACTCCAGGTGGATACCACTAGCATGGATGACATGCTGTGCTACATCAACAAGCCTGTGCATGGCAACAATGAAGAATCTCCCATGCCCATGCCCACGACTGTCCTGGCACAGCCTCCATGTCTGCCCTGGCCCCTCTGGAATCCAGCTTTTGCCACGACCCGCCACCTCACTTCGACCTACGGAACCCCCCATGACCTCTGGTGCAAGTGCAATTCTCCCAGACCAAATATTCTCTGTGCGACTCAGCACCCAACCCGGCACCTGACCCTCCTCAACCTGACCCAACACTGCTGAACTCACACTGGCCCCCTCTGCCGCCACCTGTATGGAGACCCAGGCCTCCCCCCAGTCAGAACAAATCCCCTTGGGACAATGGACCTCTCAAGCACAGACCCCCAAGTGAGCTGCTTAGAGAAGGCCCTCCTGGTGGATGGGGCCCCATCCTTGGCACCTTTCCTCCACAAGGAGGAGGGGGTAACCACTACTACTACTACTATAACATCAGCCTCCCTCCCTGCAATGGCACTAGATCTGATGATGTTCATGACACCTTTACCCATAAAGGGTGTTTGAACATTCAAAAACCTGATGCATTCACAGGCCAGAACCCCTGGAAATGATGTACATTCCTCACCCAATGTCTTAATACATTTCAGGTGAAGCCACTCACTTTCCAGGTTGACAGTTTCCAGGTGGCCTTCACCACTTTGTACTTCTAGGGGATTGCCTTTGACCACTACACTGCCCTCATTCAGTTTGACTTCAATAACCTGGCACTCTCTTACTGGCAAGCCTTTGTTGATGAGTTTTCCAGGAAGTTCGGGATCTATGACACCATAGCCAAGGCCAAGGATAACCTCTTCAACCTCCAGATGCATTCCAAAGAATACTTCACCACCTTCATTGTACATTTCGAGAAGGAAGCTTATGAGACAGGTTGAAATTACAGTGCCCTCTGGTACACCCTCCACCATGCACTGCCACAACACATCAAGGAGGTCCTCTGACTTGCCCCAAAACAACCCTCCGACAATGGATACAAGGCCCTTGTCATGCACATTAACCAATGATATTGGGAAGACTGCAGCAAGTACTTAAACTCCCAAGCCCCCTGGAACTCCAGGGGAGGAACCCCATGATCCTCCAGCAAAAACCCCAACCCCCAAATCCAAAGCAACGACCCTCCCACATTCCCTGGTGACAGACCCCTGGTAAGTTGTGGCCCACCCAATGCTAACTCCGGCAGCAGCGCCCACTCTTAAGCCCAACTCAATGCTACCGTAGCCGCCAACAACCTGGGCAACTCGCCAAGCCCCGAAAAACCCCTGGAGGACTCTGAGGATCCTAACTTCACTAATGAATGGGACAAAGAGGCCCTCCAGGCCAACTAGCTCCCAAAAAAGGGACAACCCTGGATTGAGGTTCTGAAGGATATACAGAAACAACAGAGGAGGAAGGGGGTTTGTATACTCTGTGGTGAAAAAGACCACTTCATCTCTAAGTGTCCCCAATGATAGGTTATGGGGTGTGCCACCTGGACCTTTGAAGGGGAGGATGCCACCTACAAATATTTGGAAAACAACCCGGTAATTTAGATCCAGAAGATGCCTTAAATTGTAAAATTGACCCCAATGTCTTCTCCGCCCCAGTCTTGCATCTCCGTTCCATGACACTCACACAGGACACCCTCACGGCTTACCTATCCTCTCACTCTTTGCACTCCCTCCTCCTCAAAACCTGCCTCACCCCCTCCGGAACCCCCCTCAACACCCTCATTGACAGTGGCACCACAGACAATTTCATTGACAAAACATGGTCTACCATTACCCCGGAACCCACCCAATGACTTCCAGTCCCAGTGTGGCTCTGCCTCTTTGACAGGGACACCTCTACAGTGGGGGACGTCACTCACTTTGTGTATATGCCTATTACTTTTGCCAATAGATAGACTCACACCCTCTGGATGTTAATTACCAAACTACACTCCTCTGCACTCCTGGTCTTAGGGCTTCTGTGGCTCCGGAACACCAACCCCCACATCAACTGGCAACAACTCACCCTCCACCTGACCCAGGAGCTGATGCTCAACAACTAGCAACTTTCCTTTGATATTTCGCACTCTCTCATCTGGGTGGGAGGTTGGGGTTGTCCTATAGTCCTAATTACTTGTTGGGCAACCCAGACTAGGACTGGTAGTTATGAGGGCCATGGGGGGTGCCCAGACAAAGAGAAGAGGTGGGCATTGCTCAGTCCCTTCCTGAGGCCTTCTAAAAGGCTACTCATGGAGACTCTGTCTCCAGCTTCGCCAGTATGCCTCTCTCTGACAACCTTTTCCCCTTTATCCAGGCAGCCACTGGGCATCAAGGCAAGGGAAGAGAGGGAGGAGTGCAGAGAGGGGGCAAGGAAGGAGGCAGCACACTAGAGGGGGCTAAAGAGGGATTACAAGGCAGCCATCTTGGGACTAGAAGAGGTGAGAGTCAATGTTCAGGTGGGGCTCCTGGGGCTGGATTCATTGAGTCCAGAGCTAGTTGAGGCTCTGCATGAGGATGTAGTAGTTAGGCGTATGGCTTCCTTAAATGAGTATTTCCTTCTTGTGGCCAGATCAGTACTGATGTCCCTAGGTTGGGCCCAGGAGCATTGCCTACTCCTGGACAGAGCTGCCATGGCACTCTCATCCCTACGGAAGGGGTTGCAGATGGAGGTGAGGAATTCTGGGGTGGAGTGCAGCCTAGACCTGCTGGGGAGACTGGTGACGGCTCACCACTAGAGGAATGTCCCAGCCCCAGAGTTGTGGTTTAAGTGGATTCTGAATGAGGGTGAATAGCTTCCATCCTGGAACCAGCTGGCAGAGGAAGTATGGCAGAAGCACGGTCCAGGAGGAGTGGAGGAGGGTTTCTGAGGCTAACTGAAGAGGGGGGAAAGATGAGGGTAGTTTGGGGCCCCAGCTCTAGAGGCCCCCATTTTTTTGTTATTGTCTGTCAATTAGTGTATGTGTATTGCCACTCCTTGTAGATTAGTATATGTGTAGAATGTATATAACTTGTCTCCTGGAGTTGAAAGACAGTATAAGTAAGGGGGTAGAGAAACTAGAAAAGCACCTTGCCCAGGCTCCAGGGTGCTACTATGGAAAAGAACTAAAAGGGAGGTAAGGTTTTAAAGAGGGGAAACAGAAGGTATACATGGGAGTTGAATCTCTACTAAACCCAGAGGCAGGGGTTATGCCCACTACTGCCATCTATGAGTCCTGTGCCTCAGAGGGTCATTTCTCGGATGACATTGCTGAAAGTCTTGGAGTTTGTCAAGGGCACTGTCAAGGTTTTGGCACAGTTCCCAAGTGTTGTCCTCTGGGCCATACCCATGCCATCATATAAGGAAGTGGGGTCATCCACAAATATTCCAGGAGTCGAGGATGTCTTCAACCTTGTAGTGGTACTTATCCTTGACCTCGACTGAGGGAGGGGGTTTGGGGTGTCACTTGAGAAAGGGGTCCAGGGGGTGTCTTTCCAGGAGGTGGATGTGAAACACTGGATGCAGACCTTTAAGTCCTGGGAGGAGCTCAATCTTATATGCATAGGATGAGACTTTCTTTAAAACCTTGAATGGGCTGAGGTGCTTGTGATCAAGCTTTGGGGAGGGCCAGCAGGTGCAGAGGTGGTGTCAATCTAGCTATATCTTTGTCTCAAGAGCCCAGTCAGGGGTATCTTCCCATTTCCAGTTGGCATATTTTGCATAGGCCTGGTTTGTGGTGTCAATTTCCTCCTGGAGGAATACATAAAGGGACTGAAGATCCCAGGCAATCTTGTGAGTGGCGTGTGATGGGATGTCCTGGAGCAAGAATGTCAGTCAGGGGTGATACCCTTTGTTGGCAAAGAAGGGAGTCACTCCAGTGGCAGAGTGTGATATGTTGTTGTAGGTGAATTTGGTCAGAGGGAGCTCAGTGCACCAGTTGTCCTGTAGGTAGTTGATGTACAGCTGGAGGTACTGCTTGAGAGACTGGTTAACTCTTTTCATTTGACCATCGGTTTCAGGGTGGTAGGTGGTGGAGAGACTGGCTTTTACTTCAAGGGCCTTACATAGGGAAGTCCAGAATTTGGATATGAAGAGTGGGCCCCAGTTGGAGACAATGTCATTCAGGAGTCCATGTTTGGCAAAGATGTGCTCAAGGAATAGCTGGGCAAAGTCTGAGGCAGTATTTGTAGTATGGCAGAGTAGGAAGATGCCCTACTTAGTTAGCCTACACACAACAACAAGAATAGCATTGAATCCTTCTGATTCTGAGAAGTCCAATGATATGATCCAGGGATATGGAAGACTAGGGGCATCATCCAACTGGCAGGAGTTTCAGGAGCCTGTAGGGTTGGTGTTGGAGGACTTTAGCCCAGAGGCAGGATTCACATGATCGAATGTAGCAGGTCATGTCCTTCCTTAACTCTGGCCAAAAGTAAGTTCAAGAGATAAGCTGGAGGGTCTTATGTATCCCAGGGTGTCACTGGAGCTTGTGGTCATGGTGTTGGTGGAGAACATCATAGCAGAGTCAGGCATGATCCAGGATGTAGATGCAGCTGTTTCGGAGGAGGAGTTTTTTGTCAGGGGATAAGAAGAAGGCAGGATCTTGGTTGGTTTTATCAGGGGGGTTGTGAGGGTCATAGTCAATGAAATACCTGTCCTGGGGGGCGTGGCGTATCTGGCTCAGGATTCCTTCATCATTCAAAATCAGTATGGCATTCAGATGTTTGGGGAGGATTACTACATGATGATTGAATGCATTGCATTCCACCTCAAACAATTTCTTGGGGTAGATGTCTGGTTGTCAGGTGAGGGCATTGGGTTTAGCTCTGAGTCATCCTAGATGGTACTGGATTGTGAAGTTGTACTCTAAGAGGATTTTGGACCATTGAGCCTGCCATTGGCTGAGTTGCTTGGTTATGGTGAAGTACTGCAAGTTGTTGTAATCCAAGTAGACCTGAATCTAGTGTCAGGCTTCCTCAAAGTAGGCTCACCATTGTTTGAAGGCTTTGATAATGGCAAAGAGCTCCTTATTGTAGATATCGTAATTGAGCTCAGCATCAATTATGGACCAAGTGTAGAAGGTGACTAGCTGGGGCTCCCCACCATTGGCTTCCATCTATGAGAGAATTCTGGCAATAGTATAGTCAGAGGCATTGCATTCTAGGATAATTGGGAGGGCAGGGTCATAGTGCCGGAGTACGGAGGTGGTGGTAAAGGCCTCCTTGAGTAGATTAAAGACACTCTGGCACCTACTATCCTAGTTCCATGCCACATCCTTGCATATGAGCTGGTTGAAGGGTTTCATAATACTAGAGTAGTTGTCTATAAACCTCCGATAGAAATTAGCAAAACTCAAGAAGGACTGTACTTCCTTGATGTTCCAGAGTTGTGGCCAGTTGACAATGGCCTTAACCTTGTGGGAGTTCATGCAAATGCCCTCTAGGGATATAATAACACCAAAATACTCAATCTCTTCCATGTGGAATGAACACTTCTCAGGTTTGGTGTAGAGGTTGTGCTCCCAGAGGTATTCCAAGACTGCCAGACATGCTTCTGGTGGTCCTCCTTTGAGTCAGAGTAGATGAAGATGTTGTCTAGATAGACAATCATGAAAATGTCGCTCATGTCATGGAAGATGTCATTCATGAAGTATTGGAATGTGGCAGGGGAGTTAGTCATTCCAAAGGGCATTACAAGGTATTCAAACAGATCATACCATGTGCAAAATGCAGTTTTCCACTCATGTCCCAGAGTAATGTGGACATTGTTGTAGCTGGAGCAAAGGTCAATTTTTGTGTAAATCTTGGCACTGCAGAGTCAGTCAACTAGATCACCAATGAGCAGAAGCGGGTAGCAGTTCTTCTTGGTGATCTTATTGAGTCTCTGGTAGTCAACACAAAGTCAGAGCAAACCATCCTTCTTCTTGGCAAATAGAACTAGGGCTCTGGTGGCAGAGGCGGAGGGTTGGATGAATTCCTTCTTGAGCATTTCATTGAGGTAGTCCTTAAGGGCCCAGAGTTTGACTTCCAACATGTTGTAGACCTTGCTGAAAGGGAAAGTGGCTCCTTCCTCAAGGTTGATTATATGGTTGTAGGGGTGGTGAGGACAAATTTCTTTAGCATCACCTTCAGAGAATACATTAACAAATTCGTGATACTCTGGGGGAACTACTTCTCAGAGGATCTGTTTCTCAGTTTTCTTTTCTGGGGGGATAGCATCCCCTCATAGGTGTTCTTCCAGGGAAGACAGTGAGGTGTGCAGCTGAAATGTGGGGGTTCTGTCCCTCATGAAATAGGCAAAGAGGGTGGCTCCAATGATCCTAATGTTGAGTATGTTCAGGTTGATCAGAGTTGCAGGTGCATTGGCTGAAGCAGGTATAATGTGTGTCTGGGACCAGCCCAGGTAGTTCAGCCCTTTGTGCCTGTCCCAGAGAATGTTTGGGGGTCAAGCAGGGGCCTGGCGAGTTTGGATGGGCATTGGCAGAGTATGGCTGGGGGATGTGGCAGCCACTCTGGAGGCATGAGGCATTGGGTTGCTTCTCAGGGCCCAAAGGTGCACAGCGGTCAGAGGGTGGTCTTTAGGTCCTGGGAAGATTATTATGAGTGTCCTCCAATTGATGTCAGGGTTCATGTTACATAGCCAGAGTAGTTCCAGCACCATTGGGGTTGACTTATAAAGTTATATGACCAAGAAGTTGGAGGTGAACTCATAGCCATTATCTAGGGTCACGCATCTTGAGTGAGACCTAAGGATGAGGCTGGAGGAGGAGGGGGCACCATCTAGGCATTGCAAGCCAAAGGATTGGTTGAGGTGGTTGTGAGGAAGGTTGAGGGCATCACTAATGAAAACTCTAGTAGCTCCGCTATCAATAAGGGCCAATATCAGTCATGAGGTGCCATCCAGCCTGGCATTGATGATAAAGGATTAGGACGAGTGAGACTGGAGCCTGGGAGTCCCTCAGAGTCAGTTTTGGAGAGTGCAGAATGTCAAAGGGGAGTTGCTGGTTGTTGGGTGTTGGCTCCTGGGTCAGGCGGAGAGTAAGATGTCACTAGTCAATGTGGGGGTTGGTGTTTTAGAGCCATAGGAGCCCCAAGACCAGGAGTGTGGAAGGGTGGAGTTTGGTAATCAACATCCAGAGGGTGTGAGTCTATTTGTTGGCGAAAGTAATGGGCATATGCATGAAGTGAGTGACATCCCCCACTGTAGAGGCATCCCCGTTGAAGAGGCAGAGCCACACCGGGACCAGGAGTTGTTGAGCAGGTCCTAGGGCAAGGATGGACCATGCTTCATCAATGAAGTTGTCTGTGGTGCCACTGTCAATGAGGGTGTTGAGGGGGGTTCCAGAGGAGATGAGGCAGATTTTGAGGAGGAGGGAGTGCAAAGAGTGAGAGGGTAGGTAAGCCATGAGGATGTCCTGTGCAAGTGTCAGAGAATAGAGATGCAAGACTGGGGTGGAGAAGATGTCAGAGTTGATTCTGCAATTTAGGGCATTTTTTGAGTCTAAATCACTGGGTCATTTTCTGAATATTCATAGGTGGCATCCTCCCCTTTGAAGGTCCAGGTGGCATATCCCATAATCTGTCATTGGGGACACTTGGAGATGATGTGGTCTTTCTCACCACAGAGTATGCAAACCCCCTCCCTCCTTTGTCATTCCTGTACATTCCTTGGAACCTCAATCCAGGGTCATCCCTTTTTTGGGAGCTAATTGGCCTGGAGGGCCTCTTTGTCCCATTCGTTGGTGAAGTCAGGACCCTCAGAGTCTTTCGGGGGTTCCTCAGAGCTTGGTGGATTGCCTGAGTCATTGGTGGCTATGGTGGCATTAAGTCAGGCCTGGGGGCAAGTGCTGCTGCTGGAGTTAGCATTGGGTGGGCTGCAACTTACTGGGGGTCTATCGCTAGGGAATGCAGGAGAGTCATTGCTTCAGATTTGGGGGTTGGGGTTTTCACTGGAGAACCATGGGGTTCCTCCTGGGAGGTTTGGGAGTTTGAGTACTCACTGTGGTCTTCTCAATATTGTTGGTTGATTTGCATGATGAAGGCCTTATATCCATCATAGGAGGGTTGTTTTGGGGCAAGTTGGAGGATGTCCTTGATACATTGTGGCAGTGCACAGTGGAGGGCATACCAGAGGGTGCTGTAATTCCAACCTGTCTTATAAGCTTCCTTTTTAAAACATACAATGAAGGTGGTGAAGTGTTCTTTGGAGCACATCCAGAGATTAAAGAGGTTGTCCTTGGCCTCAGCCATGGTATTATAAATCCTAAACTTCCTGGAGAATTCGTTAACAAAGGCTTGCCAATGAGAGAGTGCCAGGTTATTGGAGTTGAACTAGATGAGGGCAGTGTAGTGGTTGAAGGCAATCTCCTAAAGGTATGAGGTGGTGAAGGCCACCCAGGAGCTGTCAACCTAGAAAGTGAGTGGCTTTGCCTGAAACATATTAAGACATTGGGTGAGGAATATATGCCATTTTTGGGGGTCCCAGCCTGTGAATGCATCAGGTTTTTGAATGTCCAGATGCCCTTTGTGGGTAAGGGCATTGCAAATGTCGTTGGGTCTGGTGCCATTGCAGAGAGGAGGGCTGGCATTGTAGTAAAAGTAGTAGTAGTTACTCCCTTCTCCTTATGGAGGAAAGGCATTAAGGGCAGGGCCCCACCTGCCTGGAGGGCCTCCTCCAGGTGGCTCACCTGGAGGTCTGTGCCTGGGAGGTCCATTGTTTCAAGGGGGTTTGTTTTGACTGAGGGGAGGCCTGGGTCTCCATACAAGTGGCAGTGGAGGGAGCTAGTGGGAGTTCAGTAGTGTCGGGTCAGTTTGGGAAGGGCTGAGTGCTGGGTTGCATGCTGGGTCATGTGGAGGATGTTCAACCCGGGAGAGTTGCACTTGCATCAGAGGTTGTAAGGGTTTCTATAGGTCAAAGTGAGGCAGCAGGTCATGGTGGAAGCTAGGTTCCAGAAAGGCCAGGGTGGACATGGGGGGCTGTGCCAGGATGGCTGTGGGCACAACCATAGGGAGTTGTCTGTTGTTGCTATGTATGGGCTCATCAATGTAGCACAGCATATCATCTGTGCTAGTGGTGTCTGCCCAGAATCTACCGGGGTTTGCTGGAGGCAGAAGTCAGATGTTGTCTATTTGTGGGAGTAGTTCCAGGGGTTTCTGGGGCTGTCCCCAGGTTTTGAAAGTGCTAGGGATGGAGTTAGCTCTATGGCAAGTTGACAAGCCTATCATGTGGGTAGTGGACTGGTTGAATAGTCCTCCCACTGGATTGAGGGACTGCAGTATGGCTGAGGCATTTCATTGTTCTTTCTATTGTCATTGCTCCAGAGTGGAGACCATGGGGGCTGCCAGAGCGGGTTCTGGGGGTTTCTGTCAGATGTGAATTGAGTGACCTGGATCTGCAGGGTTGTTGAGAGGTCAGAGAGAGGGGGACATGTGGACTTTGTTGAGCAGTTAATGCAATTCTTTGTGGAGGATTATATTGCATCTATACATTACCATAGTCTGCTCTGGGAGTTTTTCTCATGTGAGGCAATCCCCAAATTTGACCAAGCAATGGGCCCATTTCTCCAGAGTGCTTATGAAGTCATCATATCCAAAATCTGTGAGTAGTGCCCTTGCCTGCCTTGTGAAGTCCTCTAGTGAGATCCTGAGTGAGCATAGTACTTCATCCCATTGCTATTTGTACTCTTCGAGGCATTATCATCCTATGGGCAAGGGAGGGGTCTTAGTGGATGGGGCAGTAGTCGAGTAATGTTGAGGGGGGTAGTCATAGTTAGGAGGTCCCTGGAGTTGGGGGGCAGGGCACTGGTAGCCATAATAAGGGGTGAGTGCAAAGGGGCCCTCACTGGGGAATACTGGGCAAGGTCTGCTGGAAACTGGTGGAGTCTCCAGCAGGCCCCTGGAGAAGCTTTAGTATGAGGGGACCTCTATGGATCATGCCATGGCTAGGTTAAGTGGGGAGGCCCAGCTGACCAAGGGTCCCAGATCATAAAGGGATGAGTTAGGGGCCCAGTGGTGGTAGAGATATTGTTGTCACAACCCCTTCCGGAGTCCCCTGGAACAACCCCGGAACACCACCTGGGACCTTCTTTGTTAACTCCACAACACACCCTGCCCTGCAACCACTGATGCTGCCATTAACTTGCATCCTAACTGCCATCAGCCAACTCCTCAGGAACCCTGCATCACAGACCCCAGGATCAACCGCCATCAACTGCCAGATCACGCTACCCACTTCCAGCCATCATGCATCACAATCTGCCTGTGCCAATTGATCGCACACCCCACATGTGCAATCCAAGTATACAGTCCTGGCCCATTACTTAATGCCCTCTGGAAACCATCCCAGACACCCTGGAACTCTGAGACCCAACCCCATAGTACTTATAGCATACTTCACCACTGTATTTATTAGTCTTGATATTACCTGAATTGTTGCATGCCCTTTTGTTTAATTGGTACGCATTGACTGGCATGCTTCGACTGGCATGCCGGAATAATTGCATGCTCTAAGTTTGGTATGCACTTCGCGACTCTTAATTTGCTAACCGGGTCTTGTCTTAGAACCTCTGGTTCTGACTTGACCCTCGCCAACTCCCAACCTCCACAAAACACCCAAAACCCCTAGATCAAGTTCCATTTCCCTGGGACCACCCCCTTGTCCATGTCTTGAACCCTGGAGCCTTAACCCTAGAGTTCCAGACACCCGGGTATTTGTAGATCAAGTCTGCCTCATAAGGGCATTGCTTTCCCAGAAAGCTCCTGACTCAGCAGAACCTGACATAATATCAAGACTCCCTCCTTACACTGCTCTTGATGGCTACATATACTCACACCTACTACTCCACGAGCTACCAGACCAACCCTTATGGGTATCCAGTCCTGGATCATTACTTTGTACAGACTCCCCGCCCCACCTACTCACCCCTCCCATATGAACTACAATACCTCCACCGCCACTGGGCCCCTGACCCATCCCTCTATAATCTGGGGCCCTCAGTCAGCCAGGCCCCCCTGCCCAACCTAGCCCTGGCATGACTAGTGGAGATCCCTTTGTATCGGAGCTTCCCTGGGGGCCTGCCAGAGACCCCACCAGTCCCCAGTGGACCTCACCTGGTACTCCCCAGTGAGGGCCCCTTTGCACCCACCCCCTACTATAGCTACCAGTGCCCCGCTCCCCAACCTCAGGGACCTCCCAACCATGACTACCCCCCTCAACATTATCCAACCACCACCCCACCTACTAGGACCCCTTCCTCACATGTAGGACAATGACGCCTCAAGGAGTATGAACAACAATGGGACAAAGTACTATGCTTGCTCCAGATCTTGCTGGAGGATTTTGCAAGGTGGGCAAGGGCACTACTCACAGATTTCAGACATAACGACTTTGTAGAAACTCTGGAGGAATGAGCCCATTGCTTGGTCAAATTTGGGGATTGCCTCATACAAGGAGAACTCCTGGAGCAGACTATGGTAATGTATTGATGCAACACAATTCTCTGCAAAGAGTTGCATCAATTACTCGATGAAGTCCATGCATCTCCCTCTCTCCAACCCCTTAATGACCCCACAGATCTGGGTCGCTCAATTTACATCTGACGGGAACCCCTGGAACCAGCTCTGGCAGCCCCCACTGCCCCCACTCTGGGGCAATGACAATGGGAAGAATGACAAAATGCCTCAGCCATACTGTGGTCCCTCAACCCAGTGGGAGGACTATTCAATCAGCCCGCTGCCTGCATGGTAGGTTTATCAACTTACCGTAGAGCTAACTCTGTCCCTAGCACTTTCGAGACCTGGGGACAGCCCCAGAGACCCTTGGAGCTGCTCCTGCAAATGGACAACACCCAACCCCCACCCCTGGTGAGCCCCAGTAGACCCTAGGTGGACACCACTAGTACAGATAACACACTGTGCTACATTGATGAGCCCATGCATGGCAACAATGAAGAACTCCTCGTGCCTGTGCCCACAACTGTTCTGGCACAGCCCCCCATGTCTGCCCCAGCCCCTCTAGAAACTAGCTTCCACCATGACCTGCTGCCTCACTTTGACCTGTGGAACACCCCATGACCTCCGGTGCAAGTGCAACTCTCCCAGACCAAATGTCCTCCATGTGACCCGGCACCCAACCTGGCACCCAGCCCTCCTCAACCCAATCCGACACCACTGAACTCACACTGACCCCCTCCACCGCCACCTGTATGGAGACCCGGGCCTCCCCCTGGTCAGAATGAACCTCCTTGGAACAATGGACCTCCCGGCGTGGACCCCCAGGTGAGCCACCTAGAGAAGGCCCTCCCGGTGGGTGGGGCCCTGCCCTTGGTGCCTTTCCTCCACATGGAGGAGGGGAAAACCACTATTACTACTACTACAATGCCGGCCCCCCTCTCCACAATAGCACCGGCCCCAACAACATTTATGATGCCCTCACCCGCAAAGGGCATTTGGACATTCAAAAACCTGATGCATTCACAGGCCAAGACCCCTGGAAATGGTATACATTCCTTACTCAATGTCTTAATATGTTTTAGGTAAAGCTACTCACCTTCCAGATTGACAGCTCCCAGGTGGCCTTTGCCACATTGTACCTTCAGGAGATCGCCTTTGACCACTACACTGCCCTCATCCAGTTCAACCCCAATAACTTGGCACTCTCTCACTGGCAAGCCTTTGTCGATGAGTTCTCCAGGAAGTTTGGGATCTATGACACTGTGGCTGAGGCCAAGAACAACCTCTTCAACCTCCAGATGCGCTCCGAAGAACACTTCACCACCTTTATTGTATGTTTCAAAAAGGAAGCTTATGAGACAGGCTGGAATTACAGCACCCTCTGGTATACCCTCTGCCATGCACTGCCACAATGTATCAAGGACATCCTCCGACTCACCCCAAAACAACCCTCCTATAACAAATACAAAGCCCTTGTCATGCAAATCAACTAACGATATTAGGAAGATCGCAGTGAGTACTCGAACTCCCAAGCCCCCTGGAACCCTAGG
This sequence comes from Termitomyces heimii, assembly GCA_003313675.1. Taxonomy (NCBI): domain Eukaryota; kingdom Fungi; phylum Basidiomycota; class Agaricomycetes; order Agaricales; family Lyophyllaceae; genus Termitomyces; species Termitomyces heimii. The sequence continues at coordinate 17,819 of QLON01001751.1, read as the reverse complement.
AGAGGAACCCTGTGGTCCTCCAGCAAAAACCCCAACCCCCAAACTCGAAGCAATGACCCCCCTGCATTCCCTAGCAGCAGACCCCTGGTGAGTCGCGGCTCACCCAATGCTAACCCTAGCAGTGGCACCTGCTCCCAGGCCCGACTCAATGCCGCCATGGCCGCCAATGACCCAGACAACTCGCCAAGCCCCAAGGAACCCCTGGAAGACTTCAAGGGTCCCAACTTCCCCAATGAATGGGACAAAGAGGCTCTCCAGGCCAATCAGCTCCCAAGAAAGGAATGACTCTGGATTGAGGTTCTGAAGGATGTGCAAGAACAATGGAGGAGGGAGAGGGTTTGTATACTCTGTGATGAGAAAGACCACTTCATCTCTGAGTCTCCCTAATGACAGGTTATGGGATATGCCACCTGGACCTTTGAAGGGGAGGATGCCACCTACAAATATTTAGAAAATGACCCAGCAATTTAGACCCAGAAGACACCCTAAATTGCAGAATCAATCCTGATGTCTTCTCTGCCCTAGTCTTGCATCTCCGTTCCATGACACTTGCATAGGACACTCTCATGGCTTACCTACCCTCCCACTCTTTGCACTCCCTCCTCCTCAAAACCCACCTCACCCCCTCCAGAACTCCCCTCAACACCCTCATCAACAGTGGCACCACAGACAATTTCATTGATAAAACATGGTCTACTCTCACCCTGGAACTCACTCAATGACTCCTAGTCCTAGTGCGGCTCTGCCTCTTCAACAGGGACACCTCTATGGCAGGAGATGTCACTCACTTCATGCATATGCCCGTTACTTTTACCAATGGACAGACTCACAACCTCCAGATGTTAATTACCAAACTACACTCCTCTGTGCCTCTAGTCTTGGGGCTTCCGTGGCTCCAGAACACCAACCCCCACATTGACTATGAGTTCACCTCCAACTTCCTGGTTACATGACTCCACACATCAACCCTGATGGTGCTGAGACTACCCTGGCTACATAACACAAACCCCGACATTGATTGGAAAATGCTCACAATGACCTTTCCAGGACCTGAAGACTGCTCTCTGACTGCCATGCACCTTTGGGCCCTGGGGAGCGATGGTGCCCCACACCCCCAAAGCAACCACCATGCCCCCCAGCCATGCTCCGCCAACATCCATCCAAACCTGCAAGGCCCCCACTCGACCCTTAAACATTCCTTGGAACAGACACAAAGGGACAAACTACTTGAATTGGTCCCAGATACATGCCATACTCACTTTAGCCAATGCATCCATGACTCTGATCAACCCGAACACATTTGACATTAGGGTCATTGGAGCCACCCCCTTCACCCATCTCATGAGGGACAGGGCCCCCACGTTTCAGCTGTACACCTCGCCTTCTCCCCCAGAAGAACACCTACAAGAAGACGCTATTCCCTCAGAAAAGAAAACTGAAGAACAGATTCTCCAAGAAGTAGTTCCCCCAGAGTATTACAAATTCGCTGACGTATTCTCTGAAGGCGATGGTAAGGAAATCCCTCCCCACCGCCCCTACGATCATATGATCGACCTCAAGGAAGGAGCCAGCCCCCCTTTTGAAAAGATCTACAACATGTTGGAAGTCAAGCTCTGGGCCCTCAAGGACTACCTTGATGAAATGCTTGGAAAAGGATTCATCCAACCTTCCACCTCCACCACCGGAGCTCTAATTCTATTTGCCAAGAAGAAGGACAGTTCGCTCTGACTTTGCGTCAACTACCGGGGACTCAATAAGATCACCAAGAAGAACTGCTACCCACTCCCGCTCATTGGTGATCTGGTCAACCAGCTCCACAGTGCCAAGGTTTACATAAAAATTGACCTTCACTCCAGCTACAATAACATCTGTATTGCCCTGGGACATGAGTGGAAAACTGCATTCCACATGTGGTATGGTCTGTTTGAATACCTTGTAATGCCTTTTGGAATGACTAACTCCCCCACCACATTCCAATACTTCATAAATGACATCTTCCACAACATGAGCGACATCTTCATAATTGTCTACCTAGATGACATCCTCATCTACTCTAACTCAAAGGAGGATCACTGGAAGCATGTCTGGCAGGTCCTGAAACACCTCTGGGAGCACAACCTCCATGCCAAGCCCAAGAAGTGCTCATTCCACATGGAAGAGGTCAAGTATCTCGGCATCATTGTATCCCCGGATGGCATTCGCATGGACCCCCACAAGGTCAAGGCCATTGTCAACTGGCTGCAACCCTGGAACATCAAGGAAGTACAGTCCTTCTTGGGTTTCACTAATTTCTACCAGAGGTTTATAGATAACTACTCTGGTATTATGAAACCCCTCAACTGGCTCATGCACAAGGACGTGGCATGAAACTGGGACAGTAGGTGCCAGAGCATCTTTAACCTACTCAAGGAGGCCTTCACTACCGCCCCCATACTCTGGCACTACAACCCTGCCCTCCCAATCATCCTAGAATGCGACGCCTCTGATTACACCATTGCCGAAATTCTCTCACAGATGGAAGCTGACAGTGGGGAGCCCTGGCCAGTCACCTTCTACACCCAGTCCATGATCAATGCTGAGCTCAATTATGATATCTATGACAAGGAGCTCCTTGCCATTGTTGAGGCCTTCAAACAATGGCAGGCCTACCTCAAGGGAGCCTGACACCGGATTCAGGTCTACTCAGATCACAATAACCTGCAATACTTCACCACAACCAAGCAACTTAGCCAACAGCAGGCCCGGTGGTCCAAAATCCTCTTGGAGTATGACTTCACAATCCAGTACCATTTGGGACAACTTGGAGCTAAACCCGATGCCCTCACCCAGCGACCAGACATCTACCCCAAGAAATCATTTGAGGTGGAATGCAATGCATTCAATCATCACATAGTGATCCCCCCCGAACATTTAAATGCCGTACTGATTTTAAATGATGAAAGAATCCTGAGCCAGATATGCCATGCCCCCCGGGACAAGTATTTCCTCGACCATGACCCCCACAAACCCCCCAATGGAACCAAGCAGGACCCCACCTTCTCCTTGTCCCCCAATGAAAAACTCCTCCTCCGGAATGGCTGCATCTACGTCCCAGATCATGCTCAACTCTGCTACAATGTTCTCCACCAACACCATGACCACAAGCTCCAGGGAAACTCTAAGATATGTAAGACCCTCCAGCTTATCTCCTGGGCTTACTTTTGGCCAGGACTAAGGAAGGATGTGACCCGCTACATTTAATCATGTAAACCCTGCCTCCAGGCTAAAGTCCCCTGACACTGACTCTATGGGCTCCTGAAACCCCTGCCCATCGGATAATGCCCCTGGTTCTCCATATCCCTGAATCATATTGTCGAACTTCCAGAGTCAGAAGGGTTCAATGCCATTCTTGTCATTGTGTGTAGGCTAACTAAGCAGGGCATCTTCATACCCTGCTACACTACAGACACTGCCCCGGACTTTGCCTGACTATTCCTCAAGCTTGTCTTTGCCAAACATGGACTCCCGGACAACATTGTCTCTGACCAGGGCCCACTCTTTGTATCTAAATTCTGGACTTCCCTATGTAAGGCCCTTGAAGTAAAAGCCAGTCTCTCCACTGCCTACCACCCCAAAACCAATGGCCAAACCAAGAGGGTCAACCAGTCTCTCGAGTAGTACCTCTGGCTATACATCAACTACCTATAGGATGACTAGCGCACCGAGCTCCCCCTGGCCGAATTTACCTACAACAACATGCCCCACTCTGCTACTGGGGTGACCCCCTTCTTTGCCAACAAAGGATATCACCCCCGACTGATGTTCTCGCTCCAGGACATTCCATCACATGCCACTCATGAGGTCGCTTGGGATCTTCAGTCCCTGCATGTATTCCTCTGGGAGAAAATCAACACCACAAATTGGGCCTACTCCCCCTGGAACTTAAAGGTCTGCACCTGGTGTTTTATGTCCGCCTCCTGGAGAGACACTCCCCAGACCCCTTCTCCGAGCGATGCCCTGAACCCCCTCCCCTGGTTGAGGATGAGGACAAGTACCATTACGAGGTTGAAGACATCCTCGACTCCTAGAACATTCGTGGATGACCCCACTTCTTTATATGATGGTGTGGGTATGGCCTGGAAGATGATACTTGGGAACCGCTCCAGAACCTTGACGGCGCCCTCAACAAACTCTGAGAATTCCAGTGACATCACCCAGGATATGACTCTCCAGGGCGCAGAACTTACAGATGGCAGTAGCGGGTGTAACCCCTGCCTCTGGGTTTAGTAGGGATTCAACTCCCACATATACCTTCTGTTTCCTCTCTATTAAAACCTTACCTCCCTTTTAGTTCTTTTTTGTAGTAGTGCCCCGGAGTCTGGGCAAGGTGCTTTTTCTAGTTTTCCCGCCACTTTACTTACATTATTTTTCAACTCCGGGAGACCATTATATATATGTTCTAGGTATACACTATTTTACAGACCAGTGCATATGCTATCCGACAAGACAACAACAAGAAAACGGGGCCCCTAGGTCTGAGGCCCCAAACCACCCTCACCCTTCCCCCCCTTTGGCCAACCCCAGAAACCCTCCCCCACCCCCCCCAGACTGTGCTTCCACCACACCTCCTTGGCCAATTGATCCCAAAACAGGAGCTGCTCGCCCTCATTCAGGATTTGCTCGAACCACAACCCCAGGGTTGGGACATTCCTCCGGCAGTGAGCCATCACAAGCCTCCCCAGCAGGTCCAGACTCTGCTCCACCCTGGGACTCTCCACCCCTATCTGCAACCCCTCCCACAGGGACAAGAGTGCCATGGCAGCCCCGTCTAGGAGCAGGCAATGCTTCTGGGCTCAATCTAGGGACATCAGTGCCGACCTGACTGCAAGGAAGAGGCACTCACTGAGGGATGCCATATGCCCAACTACCGCATCCTTATGAAGGGCCTCAACCAGCCCCATACTCGATGAACCCAGCCCCGGGAGCCCCGCCTGAGCATTGACTTCCCCCTGGGCCACTCTCACCTCTCCCAGCTCTAGAACAACCACCTCGTATCCTCCTTCCTCATGCTCCTCCCCCTCCTGGTTGTCCTATCCCAAACAATCCTGCCGGGCCCCCACCCCGACACCCAATGGCCACCCAGATAAGGGAGAAAAAGTTGCCAGAAAAAGGCATGCTGATGGAGTCGGGGACGGGGGCAGACGTGCCCTCTTAGAAGGCCCCGGGGAGGGACTGGGCAATGCCTGCCTCTTCTCTTTGTCCGGGTGCCCCCCAAGGCCCTCGCAACTGCTGGCCCCGGCCCGGGTCACCCAACAGGTGATCAGGACCATGGGGCAACTCCAGCTCCTCACCTGGTCAACCTCCTAGCCCCCTGAACCCCCACCTGATGCCTCCGCAGATGCCTCCCCCACTGGCTCCACCACCCAATCATACTCCTCAACTCCCATCCTCTGAGTAATCCCCCCCAGCAGCCACTCCTGCTCCCAAAAAACACAGCGCGCCCTCTATAGTGCTGACACAGAACATTACTCATGGTTGAGGCAGCATGCCTCACACATGACTGTGTCCCGGTGAGACAAGGGGCCCAGGACCTGTCGCCAGGCACAGTGCAAGCACTGCACCAAAATCAGCAAAGAGACCCAGAGCATGAGACCACTCACCGGTCCATTGCTCACACACCAGGCATGAGCGGGCAGACTCCGGAGCCTTTCCAGGGCCTCCCTAAACTGCTCTTGGGTTATGGCTGCCCATGCAATGCAACGGCTCTCTGGGACCTCGGAAACGGCCCCTATTGCCATCCCAAAATGATGAAAACAAGGGGCAGACAGTTTAGGATGGGGAGGGAGTTGCGAATGAGGGACAGTTTTCTGCACAAAGGTGGGCATGGGACAACTCAGTTGGAGCTCCAGGGGGACACCGGGGCCTGCATCGGGAGCAGGCTCCAGGGGCTGGCTGGGACCCACCTCTGGGGCAAAAGTATGGTGTAGTTCTGGAAAAGAAAGGTTAGTCATAGTAAATAGACAACATAGTGACACTCACATTGAACGAGCATGGCCACATATGCACGGTATCACACATCCCAGGCCTCCTACATGACCAGGAGGGCTACTTTGTTAGTAGCCATAGGCATCGGAGAATGTGTCGGTGTGCATGACATGATTGAGCTAATAGTAAAATTTTTTTTGATACATGGCAGGTCAGGTGCCGGATCCCACAATTGGACCCTGGACTGAACCACCAGTTACGCGTGCCTTGGAGGGTCTTGGCACTGAAGGGGGGGTGATGTTATGACCCCTTTTAAAGTCCCCCAGAACAACCCCAGAACACCACCCAGGACCCTCTTTGTTAACCCCACAACATGCCCCACCCTGCAACCACCGATGCTGCCATTAACTCGCATCTCAACCACCATCAGCCAACCCCCTGGGATCCCTGCATCACGGACCCCAGGATTGACCGCCATCAACTGCCGGATCATGCTACCCGCTTCCAGCCATCATGCATCATGATCTGCCCACGCCAATTGATCGCGCACCCCATACATGCGATCCAAGTATACAGTCCTGGCCCATTACTCAATGCCCTCTGGAAACCATCTCAGACACCCCAGAACCCCAAGACCTGACTCCATAGTACTTATAGCATACTTCACCGCTGTATTTGTTAGTTTTAATATTACCTGAATTGTTATGTGCCCTTTTATTTGACTGGTACACATTGACTGGCATGCTTTGACTGGCACGCCAGAATAATCGTGTGCTCTAAGTTTGATACACACTTCACAACTCTTAATTTGCTAACCAGGTCTTGTCTTAGAACCTCCAGTTCCAACTCGACCCCCACCAACTCCCAACCTCCACAAAACACCCAAAACCCCCAAATCAAGTTCCATTTCCCCGGAACCACCCCCTTGTTCATGTCTTGAACCCTGAAGCCTTAACCCCAGAGTTCCAGACACCTGGGTATTTGTAGATCAAGTCCGCCTTGTAAGGGCATTGCTTTTCCAGAAAGCCCCTGATTTAGCGGAACCTGACAATCATGGTTTGTACAGGAGGGGTGGGTAGGCAGGGCAGGGAGTTTGCATGGAGTAATGATCCAGGACTGGGTGCCTGTAAGGGTCAGTCCGGTAGTCCATGGGGTAGTAGGTGTGAATATACATAGCTATCAAGAACGATGTAAGGAGGGAGTCTTGATATTATATCAGGTTCCACTGAGTTGGGGGCTTTCCAAGAAAGCAACACCCTTATAAGGCAAACTTGATTTATGGATACCCAGGTGTCTGGAGCTCTGGGGTTAAGGCTCTGGAGTTCAAGACATGGACAGGGAGGTAGTCCCAGGGGAATGAAACTCAATTTGGGGCTTTGAGTGTTTTATAGAGGCTGGGGGTAGAAGGGAGTCAAGTTGGAACTGGAGGTTTTAAGATGAGACCTGGTTAGTAAATTATAAGTCGTGAAGTGTGTACCAAACTTAGAGCATGCAATTATTCTGGTGTGCCAGTCAAGCATGCCAGTCAGTGCATACCAGTCAAGCAAAGAGCACATAACAATTTAAGTAATATCAAGACTAGTAAATACAATGGTGAACTATGCTATAAGTACTATGGGATTGGGTCTCAGAGTTCTGGGGTATCTGGGATGGTTTCTGGGAGGCATTAAGTAATAGGCCAGGACTGTATACTTGGATTGCACATGTGGAGTGCATGATCAATTGGCATGGGGGGGCTGTAATGTGTGATAGCTGGAAGCAGATAGCATGATCCAATGGTTGATGGCAGTCAATCTCAGAGTCCGTGATGCAGAGTTCCTGGAGGGTTGGCTGATGGCAGTTGTGATGCATGTAATGGTGGCATCAGTAGTTGTGGAGGTGGGGCGCATTGTGGGGTTGATGAAAGAGGGTCCCAGGTGGGGTTCCAGGGCTGTCCCAGGGGACTCCAGAGGAGGGGTCATGACAATCTGGCTGTGCAATGCTAACTCTACTACTTTAACTTTGCCCTCCAAACATTCAAAATGATCTTTGATCATCTAAAGTAGCTTAGCAAGGCCCTTAGTTCTTCTGATATTAAAAAAACTGGTTCATTATTCACCTCAATGCAGATCTCAGCTGAGGTGAGTTATTTCTTTCTTTCACATTCCTTATTACACTCAACTAGCTTTACAGTCTACTCATGACAACTCCAATGTTGAAATTACCAATGCTCCATAGAATAATATTGACTGTACCATAGACTTTTCAGAAACTCTGGCCATGTAAGCATTGTTTGTGTGTTTATTTAACATAGTCTGAATGTATTTTTTCCCTTATTTCCTTACTTCACATACTCTAAATACATGCTTTTTTTCTGATGTTTTAGTTTGAATATTTTTCCTTGTTTGCTGTTGCCATCATTCTCTCATTTATTTATTATTACTTTTTACTGTTTCTATCCTTCTTTTTACTAGTTTATCACTGCTCTGATCTTTTTCAGATATTTCAAACCTCTTCCTTCACCTCATTATTTTGCCTCACTCACTTTCTGAATAAGTTTGATTTCTTTATTTTTTAGTCAGTTTAAAACTTATCCCTTAGTGATTACTTTATTTTAATTAATTTAATGTCTTAGATTCTCATGATCTCTTATGCATGATGCTTTGAAGCTTGGACCTTCACCAACCATTTGTCAAAAGGTTCTGGATAGTCCAAGCTTATTCAATAACTATGAGTCATCTCTTTCTATTATTTTTATTCATTAACTAAATAGTATGCCTTTCTATTATTCCTAGACTTCTCTTTTCCTGACACTTCTCACATTGTGTTTATTGGATACTAACAGACTTTCTAAGAGTAACAGCATTGCTGAGGCTTACTTAGGTGCATTGTTATCTATGCATCTTATATTCTGACTTATGTAAAACTCTTTTTATAGTCTTATCTGGACTCTTTACATAGTTTTACATAGTTTTGGGAGATGTTGATATAAATGCTTTTAATATATCATGATATCTGCCTGTCCTCTTACTTTGCAAACTGTTTCTTAAGTAGACTCTTGTTGGCTATTAAGTCCTAGACTCAAGATACTATTTGTGAAGTTTGATGAAGCATCAATAATATATTATATTATTTGTCTGCAGCTGCTCTTTTACAACTCAGAATCTAATGGCTCATGGAGGGTTACAGATTCAAGTAAGATGTTCTTAGCTATAGCATCTATAGGCTTTCTTAGTTCCTCTTTAAGTTCCTTCAGCTTAGCTGGAGTAATGTCTATTCATTACTCTAAGCTTTTAGGCAACTTCAGCCTTTTATAAGCTTTATAAGGTATAACTCTAAAAGCAGTTATACAGGCTTGTCAAACTGACCCATCTAGTTTTACTACAATGTAGTTACTCTCACCAGTCTTGGTAATGACTACCATAGGATCATGGAATCTTGGTAATATTTTTGCACTGAAGAAGCTCTCTATCACTATGTTCTTAACTAAGACTAAGTTCAGTAGCTTAAAGTTGAAGTCTTTTATTGAGGCTTTATTCTCTTCTGCAAACTTCAAAGCCCATTGGAGTTTATCTTTGCTAACTCTTTTCCTCATTTCCTCTATATGTTAATAGTGCTTAGCTAAAGCTTGAGCACAGTATTCAATCAACTCTTCTGTAGTTAGAGGCCTGTCTGGCAGTTCAATCAGTCATGTAGCTTCTATTATATCTAGTGAAAGAGTAGGATAAAATCCTGTAACCATGAAGTAAGGTGAGCAACTAAATCTCTAGCATACAATTATGCAATCACTCTACATCACATGATAGAAAAACCAGAACCATTTAGTTGTATCTTTATAAGCTTTGAACAAAGCCTGCCTTACATTCTAATGTAGGCACTCAATGTGACCATTGGCTAGTGAATTGTATGGAGAGATAGTAATACCTCTAATTTCATATTTCTTTTCTAACCAAGCTGTCACTTGCTTAAACTGACTAGCATTGTCTGTAACAATTTCTGAAAGATATTCCCAATGACAAATTAAATCCTCAAACAACCACTAACTAATAATTTTATGGTTTTCTTTTCTTAAAGAATGTCCTTCTATCCAAGAAGACAATGTATATCTTCTATGGACAATATACTTGCAACTATTAGAGGCTGATGTCATGTGCATGGTATCAATATGGATGGTTTGAAAAATAGAAGAAGTGTATATAACAGTTGGTGCTCTGTTAACTACTATCTTTTAACAAATCTGACAATTGTGACAAGTACCAATATACTACTGCACATCACTATCTATGCCAAGCCACCAAAATCTTTCTTATATCAACATCTTAGTAGCATAAGCTCCTTTATATTCTCAAGCATTATGGGCTGCTCTCAACATAAATAGTTGCCTATCTAAATCTACTACTAGCTTATATCTCTTTCCAACATTCCTTTTATACAGCCTGCCCTTGTTATTAAAGAAAAACTGCTTAGCAAATTTCTTAAACATTTTTGTGTCATAGCCTTGTAGGTTTTTGAGCTCTGAGCTTGGATTTTGTAGCTAGCTTCTAACAATTAGTAACAAGTTATCCCATTCTTCACCCTCACTACCTTTTCTATGTTTTAGATAGGCCTGTGCCTCTTCTACATCTTCTTCCTCTAAGCTCTCTTTAGGTAACAGTGGCATAGATATAGATAGTACTGCTACTGAATCCATTCTAGAGGCCTGTAGTTAACTCAAAGCTGCAGCTTTAAGGTCCTCTTCTTATGCTCTAGCTTGCTCAAGTTCTTTGCTAAATTCTGAGATATCAGTACCTATTATATGTAAATAGCCACTTCTTATATCTATTTAGTCTGCAAACTCTTTAAGCTCTAAAGGCTCTCTCTCTTTCCATCCTAGTATCTTATTGTCCTTGTTTGAATACTCAAAGTACATTGACTTTGGTTTATCCATTAATTCTGAATCAACTGGTGAATACTCTTCATCTTCAGATTGCTTTAGTCTCCTTGACAGGCCATCTATACTGAAGATCTTGCCTGGTACATACCTTAGTGTGAAATAATAGAGAAGAACATCTTCTATCCATCTTATAATAATGGCATTGGGGCCTACTCTAGGATTGCTTAGCATTCCTTTCAGATATTTAGCATCTATCTCAACCACAAGTTTTCTACAACTAACCAACCAATACTTATTAGCTTGTAAGGCTCTCATCAGACCAAAAATCTCTCCTTTAGGCTGTGAAAAGCAAGCCTCTCTTTCATTCAGAGTGAGAGATCCAAGCTTAATACAAGTGCATTACTTTGGATCATTAGCTGCTTCTTGAAAGATCCCAAATCCTACTGCCATTCAAGAAGTATCTACTGAGAGCACCACTGCACCTTCTGATTCATAGTCAATAGGTTTTAGAAAAGCACTTTCAGAGAGTAGCTTCTTCAATTCTGCCATTCTTCATCCCACACAAATGGCACTTTAACTTGTGTCAACTTGTTAATAGATGCTGCAATCTTAGTATAATTCTTAATGAACATTCTAAAAGTACCACATGTCCCTAAGAATGAGCATACTTCTGATAACTCCCTATAGTTTCCCCAGCCCATAATAGTAGCAAACTATTTGGTCTCTGGTTTCTAACCTGCATAAGAATATCTATATCTAACTACTACAATTTTATCTATATAAACTCCTAACTTCTTTCCAGAAAAAGTTCCTCCTGCATATTTGATTCTTTATAATACTCTGTTCACATTGTGCAAGTATTCCCATACAAATCTCCTAATGCCTGAATTTTCTGGAATAACTTCCTGATTGCCATCTGGTAGCTTATATCTATGAAATGGACCTCTAATTGGTACATCATCAATATATAGCCAAGTAATATGTGGTATCTCATCCTTCAAGATGAAAGTAATATTATTATGGAAGATAAGTACTGAATTAGTCCAGCCTATTGAAAGAGTGATTAATCTTAGAGCATTAAAAGGTGTTTAGAAGGTGGTGTAATCTCTTAAGCTCACATCTAACACTCTTTCATTATATCCCACATATAAATCAAGGATACCTTCACAAGTACATTTTGCAAAGTGACCAGCCAACTCCTCAGTTGCTGGAAGCAAACCTGAGTAAGCAATAGTGACTTTGTTTAGAGGTTTTAAACTGTAAACTATCCTCAAACTCTCACCATTCTTCTTCAATACTATAAACTACTGAGAGTAGTATGAAGAATTGGAAGGTTTATAGACTCCTGCCTCAATTTTTTACTTTATCAGCTTATAGATCTTATTATGAAGTTCTGGAGCAATAGGAATATTTTTCAGCACACAAGGGGTATAAGGTATTACTGGAATCACTACAGGAGGGAAAAATTCCTCCTTGAGCCTTCTTTTCTAAGAATCATCCCATGCAAAAGCCTCATTCTATAATATCATCAGATAATGGACAGCTTTCATTTCTTATGGCTATAAGAAACCATCATCATGTATTTAATTAATGATTTCTTTACACTCAACTGTATACCTCCTTGTTGATTTAAAATATGGTGGATTTGGATTCAATTTAGGCATGTCTGCTAATAGATCTTCAGTAATACATCTCTTAATTCTGAACTCCTCAAATGAAGTCCCTAACACTAGTTTAATCTTTCTAGCCACAGATTTATATTTCTTTGAAAACACTTGGGCAATCTTCTCCACACCTGTTTTTGACTATAGGTTCTCTTTTAACACCTCTTTAATAGTATCTAGTATCTGGAACACTTATCCATTTAGATATGCAGACAGTGTTCTGCTCTCCTTCTTTCCACACTTCTTAGTAGCTAAGAAAGCATGTAGATACACATCTCTCAACTCTTCTTGAGTGAATCTTCTATGTTTTATAGAATATCCAGTCATTACTATCTATCCTTCCTCAGTCTCATCTTGACTCACTGCTACCTCTTTTTGATTTTTAACCAGATCATTGAGACTCAAAATTTTGACTCATCATCTATATCTACCTTTGACACTTTCTCTCTTTTAATAGTGGGCAAGGCTGTCTAGCATCTAGTATTTGGATCACAAATGGTGATGATTGCACTTCCATTCTACAAGTTTTGAATGTTACTTTCTGTCAAGGTGTCAAAAGAACAATTTAATAAGATAGTATAAGCTGGCTTTTCAGAAATATGCACTTAGAGATAAATTGTAAACCCATCTACAAAAGTAAATGGTACATTTCTGGCTAGACTAACCAATTCATTTACTTGCTAATTGGCACTCTCCATCCTCAACTTTATATTTGGGTCCCAAGTCAATCCTAAGCATAGAGCTTTCCTCAATACCATACAGACTATTTGAAAATCACTGTTTAGTATTACTTCTACTTTTTCTTTTCTATTGATAAAAGGATTTAAGGACCTTAGGATCTGCAACTTCCTAGCTAGATAAACTACTACTGGCTTCTCTCCTAAAGGAATATTTTCTAAGTAAGTAGTTACACAATCTTAATGTATAACAGCTTTAGTAGGTAAACCAGTCTATGTCTTATCTGCAATAAAATAAGTTGCTATTGGCAGATCATTAATATCTACTCTCTTAGTGAATTCCCAATCTCTAGCAGTCTGTATATAGATAGCAGTCCTTAGAACCTTGAAGTTTTTGGATTTAGCATCAACTGAAGAAGATAATTTTTATATCATTGCTTCCTTCAGACTAAGTGCTAATTTCAACAATTCTTTAGTTGTTAAGGGCACTGGTAATTCCCACAATTTCTCTATAACTCCATTATTCAAATCTCTCTTAGTTTCTTGAAGAAAACTCCCAACTGTATCCTGCACAGTTACTCTATAGTTCTCATTAAGGGCTGACATCTTTTCAAAAGGTAGATCCAGTTTTGGTGCAACTTTAAGTGATATTACCAAAGTTACTTTTTCTTTCCAGGGTTTTTTAGGTAGTCTCTCAGGTGATAAAGGCACTCTAAGTAGAGGTATCTCTTTTTTTATCACTTTTCTTGAGCCCTTTAAAAATCCTTAGAGTTATTTTGTTATACTTCTTTAAGATTAGCTGTCTTTCTAGTATTAATTAATACTGAGAGTAAATTAGCTATCTTATTAAAGTTTTTCTCCAGCTCTCCAAGTTTATTAAAATCACTATTTTAGATTCTTTCTAACATATTATATCTAGTATTCATAGTAGCATTTACATAAGCAGAGTAAGTAGAAACTTCTAGAGTATCATCTATTGACTATCTAAAGTACAAGCTTACTTGTTTATTATATAACTGAACTATTCTATCATGGGGTGATATACTAGCTGGTTTCCTAGGTAGAGGAGACCTATTGAGCATTCTAGTTCTCCCTTCTACTAAGATGACCTATCCTTTCTGTATATCTCCTTTGACTTGCTCATACTTAGCAATTTTATATCTAGAATTTCAGCAATAGAAATAATAGTTCTATCCTCCTTATATTGAGAAAAAAGTTGAGTTAGAGCTTTCTACAAGAGCTCTAGAGCAACCACTAGTGTTGAAAAATGCATTTCTCAAGTTTAGCTGACTGGTTTGCAAAGTTTGCATAGCAGTTTGAATGCTTCCAACTTGCTTGCTAATTGTTATTATAGAGTCTTATAGCAGAGCTATCTTTTCCTCAACCTGCTCTTCTTTGACATGTATAGAAGAGGTACCTGCCCTCTCTAGGCTAGTGCTTTTAGAACTTCTCACAGAGGCTCCATTGAAAAGGGCAGTTACTACTTTGAATACTTCAGATAAATTTTATTTGTTGTTTTTGTGCCTTAAGTGAGCTAGATCTATATAGTGGCTATATCTGTTGATAAGTCTCTCCTTCATCACATCTGCAAAAGCTGGTGTAAAGCATCCAAGGAATTTGTCCATAAGAGACTCATTTCCTATGACTTGGCCCAACTTCTTAGCCACAGCTTTATATTTTCTAATAAGAGAATGTATTTCTATTGTATTATTTCTGCTCTGATAGGCATGCTCTCTACAGATGTGATCCAGATTAGCAACACTATCTGAATCATCAACTGCCTTTGGATAAGATTCATGGATTTCTTTTACAAAGTCATTTTAAGAACCTTCATTATAAGAATCAAAACCAAGCCACTCTTGTTCTGTCTATGCATCTATATACTCCAGAATCCTCTTCTTTTTCTCCTTCACATCCTGCACATTAGCTTGTTTAAATAAAGAATTCATCCTTTGTATAAACCTTTTAACCTTAGTAGGTTCAGTATATCTAAACTTGGATGCATCCCTGCTATCTAGCAAAGGCATCTTGTACTTTAAGGTTTAGTCCATGTTATTAGTCAAGCTGGTTGAGTTTATAACAGTGAATAAAGGTAATGATTGGCTAGAAGCTCTCCTTTCAGAACAAAGTTTTCTTTTCCTAAGTAGAGTTTCTAGATTAAGCAATTGAGCAACTATGCTTTAGCTACTGCTATTAGCATGGATCTCCCTCTTTTTTGATTTGAAAGCAATGGTCTTAACACTAGGTTTAGCAATCTTGGGTGTCTTAAGCCAAGGCCCAAGTGATGCAAAACTAATAGTATCATTTTAGAGAGTAGACTTCAGGTGGAAATCTAAAAGTACTTGATTTGTGCAATAAAGCCCCTTGTAGTGGGCTCCAAATAATGTGAAATTAGGTTATTTAGATTAGTCTAAATAGAGGCAATCACAAATAAACCAGCTTTCACTAAGTTCTGGGGCTAAATTATACTTCACAAAATACTTTTATAAAGTATGTATGTGAGTAATACAGTCTATTAAGTTTTCAGTTAATGCAACCTTAGTTATATCAAAAGAAGGTCCAAAAAGCATATTAAACTATTGACCTAAAGTATACTATTGCCTTAGGCCTAAAATATCCACTCCCTGAGGATTCTGAGCATAGACAATCAGCAACCTTCTAAATGTCACAGAATCTCCCTCTATTTATATTATTTCTCCTTTCTATAATATATGACATTTTCTAGTTATTCTGGGCCATTTTTTGGCTATTGAGCCTCTTTTTTCTAGTTTCAAGAGGCTTAGTATAAATTTTCCTGGCTAAAAGAGGATTCTCCAATATTTTTAGTGCTCCAGTTTTATAAATCATTAATATCTCCCTCAATTCTTCTCCAAATGCCTTCAGATCTTTTTCATTAGATGTAGATTGATTAGATCTTTCTAGTAATACTAAATATGCATCTGCTTAATTTTTCTCAACAACTAATTTTAACTTTTCTCATTAAATCACAGATTCCTTTATTAGTTTCCTACAGAATGCCTTTGGACAACTTTCATTGTATGTGGATTGATTAGATAATTAAAATAATACCCAATATGTAGAGGTTCACCTATAGTGCTCCTGAAATATGCCCATTTTATTATTAAGAGGTAATGTTAAATTGATGGTCTTGCACAGCCACAACTCCATTTAGCAGTAGATTATCTTATCAGTTAATGCAATTATATCTCTGCATCCCATCAGATCTGCAGTAATTGCCTTGATTTGTTATCAGTGCACTAACCAATAGCTTTGTTAAGAATGTTCAATATTTACATAAGATAAATCACCTGATTTCCAGAATCTAAGCAGGGTCACATGATTATAGTCACATGATAGAATTGGCTATACATTGGATCAAAATACTGATAAGCTGATTTCTCAGTATTTAGGCCACTAATAAAGCTAATTTAACCTGGATTAAAGAGAAAATTCTAAGGTAGTTTTAGCTATATCATTTGCCTACAGTTTTCAGCAGAAGTCTTTGTTTATTTAGACTTTTTGATGATCAATAGCTTTGTTATATCTCACAATTTAAGACTAATGTATCATTAAATGCTAATATATCTGCACTATCCAGCAATTTACTATTCAAATCATACTTTGTATATACTAATAACTACTCTAACCTTGCCTTATTAAAGACATCAAGGAACTTATAGAATTTCTTTGGCACCATCTCTTTTACTGATTTCTTCTGCTTGCTCTATCTCTTGTACTCCTTTGCTAATGCCTGTAAAAATGCTTGCTTTATTTCTTGCACTCCTTTTTTGCCAATGCCTGTAAAAAGCTATAACTTGCTGCATTTTATACATCTATAAATTGAGGACTCTCCAATCTCCATGTTGATTCCAAGTCCCACCTCTATTTCAGATATACTGCTCCACCATCACTCACTTTTACTATTTCTTCCTTATGCACAATGGCCTTATTAATTAATGCTTTTGCCTGCCACACTGCCTTCTACTGCTGCTCTCAACAAAAACATACTTTTCCTAGTTTATGCATGTTTGAGGCCATAAAAACTCTCTAACTTAAACCTTTCTAAAAATAATCCTTAATATATTCATTATTTACATCTACTTATTCCAGCTTTTCTTTTAGCTCAAAAACAGCTGTGTAGTAATCTGTAATGGACTTTAATTTCTGCTGCAGCATGCCAATATAAGTTGACATATTTTGCACTAGGTCACATATATAAAAGGCAGCCTTAAAATCAGCTAGCTACAAGTCCCTTTAGAAATATTCAGAATTTAGATCTAGATTATCTGAACCAGTTGTAATTATATATAACTATTCTTAGGCAGATCTTATTAGGTAAAACTGCATCTGGATAATTTGTTGATAATTATACCAGAAGCACTCAAATTCTACTGCTGCTTTGAGCTATTATGCAAACTAATTTGCAAGTTGCTGGAACTTGCCATTATACATCTCTGAAGAGTTGATTCTTGGAGTGTGGTATGCTACTCTTAGTTCTAGCACTGCCTCTTCTAATAAGGTGATATGCCTGGATACTCTATTTATACTTTTATAAATGCTATTCAGGCTTGCCTTTAACTAAGCTGTGAGTTGCAACTAAATTATCTTAAAGACTATATTTGTGATTTGCTCATCTAGTGACCCAGCTACTACCACCTTAAG
>QLON01001745.1:0-13837 GCA_003313675.1 Termitomyces heimii | reverse complement strand
AGCCACTAAAGTATATTAATTATAGATTATTTATCTATTTTCTATTAGCATCAATATAAATCTGTTTTAATTTCTTTTTAGTTTAATGCTTTAATTTAATATAATATGCTATAAATACCACTAATATTACTGTGGCATTTTTTTTTAGCATGAAATAATCACAGATATATAAGCATCTATCATTTATAGCTAGTATTATATATACTGCATCTTTTAATAATAGTATACTTGAAGAATTCTATAAATCAATATAAAAATAATCATTAAAGAATCTTTCTAGCTAAATATTCACATTGTAAAGTTTGGCTATTTATTTTTCATACATGCAATTTTTATACAAATCAGTACATTAAGGTTTTTTTATATCATTAAATTATTGATTAAGTTTTTCACTAAGATATATTTAATTATTTTTATGCTTATATAGCTAAAATAGTAATGTTATATATTTAAAGTAGTGAAATTCATTTAAGGCTTGGCAACTAGTGCTATAAGTGAGCTTAAATGTCCTAATACACTTAAGAAGTACATTTCTTCAATGTCTAAGTCTCAAAATATCTCTTTACCATACTGGTCTTAGAATTAAACTTTACTTTCTACAAAAATAACTTTAAAGCTTACTTTATTAAATTAGTTAATTGATATAAAATTTAATGTCAAGTCTAATATATAAAAGGTATCTCTAAATATTAGCTTAGATGATTTATGCTTCATTTAGCAAATTTGCATGATAGTACTTCATTTTACTTTATAAAATATGGCTTTTTTGAGTGCTATACCTTTATCCTGGGGGCTCAGTTGGGGGTGTCTTCCTATTTCTAGTTGGTATGTTTCATATAGGCCTGGTTTGTGATGTCAATTTCCTCCTGGAGGAATGCATGAAGGGACTGAAGATCCTAGGTAACCTTGTGAGCAATGTGTAACAGGATGTTCTGGAGCAAGAATGTCAGTTAGGAGTAATATTCCTTGTTGGCAAAGAAGGGGAATACCCCAGTGGCAGAGTGCGGCATATTGTTATAGGTGAATTCAGCCAGAGGGAGCTTGGTGCGCCAGTCATCCTGTAGGTAGTTGACATATAGCCAGAGGTATTGCTTGAGAAACTAGTTGACCCTTTCGGTTTGACTGTCAGTTTTGGGGTGGTAAGCAGTAGAGAGGTTAGTTTTTACTTCAAGGGCCTTGTATAGGGAAGTCCAAAACTTGGACATGAAGAGTAGGCTGTGGTTGAAGACAATGTCATCTGGGAGTCCATGTTTGGCAAAGACGTGCTCAAGAAATAGCCAGGCAAAGTCTGGGGCAGTGTCCATGGTGTGGCAGGGTAAGAAGATGCTCTATTTAGTTAGCCTGCACACAATGACAAGAATGGCATTGAATTCTTCTAATTCTGGGAGTTTGATGATGTAGTCCAGGGATATGGAGGATCAGGAGCATTGTCTGACTAGTAAAGGTTTCAGAAGTCCATAGAGTTGGTGTTAGGGGACTTTGGCCCAGAGGCAGGGTTTACATGATTAAATATAGCAGATCACATCCTTCTTCAACCCTGGCCAAAGGTAAGCCCAGGAAATAAGCTGGAGGGTCTTATATATCTCAGAGTGTCCCCAGAGCTTGTGGTCATGGTATTAGTGAAGAACATCATAGCGGAGTCAAGTGTAATCTGGAATGTAAATGTGGCCATTCCAGAGGAGGAGTTTTTTGTCAGGGGACAAGGAGAAGGCAGAATCCAGGTCAGTTCCATTGGGGGGGTTGCGAAGGTCATAGTTAATGAAATACTTATCTCAGGGGGTGCAGTGTATCTGACTTAGGATTCCTTCATCATTTAAAATCAATACAGCATTCAGATGTTTGGGGGGAATCACTACACAATGATTGAACACATTGCATTCTACCTTGAATGATTTCTTGGGGTAGATGTTTGATCATTGGGTGAGGGCATTGGGTTTAGCTCCAAGTCATTTCGGATGGTACTAAATCATGAAGTTGTACTCCGAGAGGATTTCAAACAATCTAGCCTGCCGTCAGCTGAGTTGCTTGGTTATAGTAAAGTACTGCAGGTTATTGTGATCCAAGTAGACCTGAATCTAGTGCTAGGCTTCCTCAAGGTAGGCTTGCCATTGTTTAAAAGCTTCAACGATGGCAAGGAGCTCCTTGTTATAGATGTTATAGTTGAACTCAGTGTCAATCATAAATTGGATATAGAAGGCAACTGGCTAGGGCTCTCCATTGTCAGCTTCCATCTATAAGAAAATCCTAGTAATGGTATAGTTAGAGGTGTTGCATTCTAGGATGATTGGGAGGGCAGGGTTATAGTGCCAGAATATGGGGGTAGTTATAAAGGCCTCCTTGAGCAGATTAAAGATGCTCTGGCACCTACTGTCTCAGTTCCATGCCACATCCTTGCGTGTGAGCCAGTTGAGGAGTTTTGTAATACTGGAGTAGTTGTCTATAAACCTCCAGTAGAAATTAGCAAAACCCAAAAAGGACTGTACTTTCTTGACATTCTGGAGTTGTGGCCAGTTGACAATGGCCTCAACCTTATGGAGGTCCATGCAAATGCTATTTGGAGATACAATAACACTGAAATACTTAACCTCTTCTGTGTGAAATAAACATTTCTTGGGTTTGGCATGGAGGTTGTAGTAAATAGAACCAGGACTCCAGTAGCAGAGGTGGAGGGTTGGATGAATCCCTTTCCGACCATTTTATTGAAGTAGTCCTTGAGGGCTCAGAGTTCAACTTCCGACATGTTGTAGACATTACCAAAAGGAGGGGTAGTTCCTTCCTCAAGGTCAATTATATAGTTGTAGGGGCAGTGGAGAGAAACTTCTTTAGCATTGCCTTTGGAGAATATGTCAGCGAATTCATGATACTCAGGGGAACTACTTCTCGGAGGATCTATTCCTCAGTTTTCTTTTCCAGGGGGATAGCATTCCTTTGTAAGTGTTCTTCCAAGGGAGACAGTGAGGTGTGCAGCTAAAATGTGAGGGTTCCATCCCTCATGAGACAAGCGAAGGGGGCAGCCCCAATGATCCTAATGTCGGATGCATTTAGGTTGATCAGAGTTGTGGGTGCATTGGCTAAAGTGGGTGAGATGCATGTCTGGGACTGGCCTGAATAGTTTGGCCCTTCATGTTTGTCCCAAGAAATATTTGGGGATTGAGTGGGGGCCTTGCAAGTTTGAATGGGTGTTGGCAGAGTATGGCTGGGGGGCGCAGTGGCCGCTTCAGGGGCATGGGGCACTAGGTCACTTCCCAGGGCCCAGAGGTGCATGGTGGTCTGGGGATAGTCTTTGGGTTCTAGAAAGGTCATTGTGAGCATTCTCCAATTGATGTTAGGATTTGTATTATGCAACCAGGGTAGTCTCAGCACCATTGGGGTTGACTGATGAAGTCACATGACCAGGAAGTTGGAGGTGAACTCATAGCCATTGTCTAGAATCACATGTCCCGAGTGAGATCTAAGGATGGGGCCAGAGGAGGAAGGGGCACCATCAAGGCATTGCAAGCTGAGGGGTTGGTCAAGGGGGTTGTGAGGAAGGTTAAAAGCATCACTAATGAAGACTCTGGTAGCTCCACTGTCAATGAGGGCTAATATTGGTCCTGAAGTGCCGTTCAGCCTAACATTGATAACAAAGGATTGGGATGAGCAGGACTGGAGTCTGGGAGGTGGTGGGGGCCCATCCCGGAAGTCCCTCGGAATAGGTTTTGGAGATTGAGGAATACTGAAGAGGAGCTGCTGGTCATTAGGCATTGGCTCCTGGGTCAGGCAGAGGGTAAGATATCATCAGTCAATGTGGAGGTTGGTGTCTTGGAGCTACAGAAGCCCTAAGACTAGGGGTGCGGAGAGGTGGAGTTTGGTAATGAAGTGAGTGATGTCCCCTGCCATAGAGGCATCCCCATTGAAGAGGCAGAGTCACACTAGAATTGGGAGTCATTGAATGGGTTCTAGGGCAAGAATAGACCACGCTTTGTCAATGAAGTTATTTGTAGTGCCACTATCAACAAGGGTATTAAGGGGGGTTCCAGAGGGGGTGAGGTGGGTTTCAAGGAGGAGAGAGTGCAAAGAGTGGGAGGGCAGGTAAGCCGTAAGGGTGTCTTGTATGAGTGTCATAGAACAAAGATGTGAGATTAGAGTAAAGAAGATGTTGGAGTTAATTCTGTGATTTAGGGCATCTTCTGAGTCTAAATCACTGGGTTGTTTTCTAAATATTCATAGGTGGCATCCTCCTCTTCAAAGGTCCAGGTGGCATGTCCCATAATCTGTCATTGGAGACACTTGGAGATGAAGTAGTCTTTTTTACCACAGAGTATGCAAACCCCTTCCCTCCTCCATTATTCTTGCACACCCTTTGGAACCTCAATCTAGGGTTGTCTCTTTTTTGGGAGCCAGTTAGCCTAGAGGGCCTCTTTATCCTATTCATCAGTGAGGTTAGGACCCTCAGAGTCTTCTGGGGGTTTCTCAGGGCTTGGCAGATTGCCTAGGTCATTGGCAGCTACAGTGGCATTGAGTCGGGCCTGGGGGTGGGTGCCACTGCCAGGGTTAGCATTGGATAGGCCATGACTTACTAGGGGTCTGCCATCAGAGAACATGAGGGAGTTGTTGCTTTGGGTTTGGGAATTAGGGTTTTTGCCAGAGGGCCATGGAGATCCTCTCCTAGGGTTCCAGGGGGCTCAGAAGTTTGAGTACTCACTGCAGTCTTCCCAATATTATTGGTTGATTTGCATGATGAGGGCCTTGTATCCATCATAGGAGGGTTGTTTTCAGGTGAGTTAAAGGACGTCCTTGATATGTTGTAGTAGTGCATGGCAGAGGGCATACTGGAGGGTGCTATAATTTCAACCTGTCTTATAAGCTTCCTTCTCAAAATGTATGATGAAAGTGGTGAAGCGCTCTTCAGAGCACATCCAGAGGTTGAAGAGGTTGTCCTTGGCCTTGGTCATAATGTCATAAATCCTAAACTTCCTGGAAAACTTGTCAATGAAGGCTTGCCAGCAAGAGAGTGCTGGGTTGTTGAGGTCAAACTGGATGAGGGCTGTATAGTGGTTGAAGGTGATTTCCTGGAGGTACAAGGTGGCAAAGGCCATCTGGGAGCTATCAACCTGGAAAGTGAGTGGCTTTACCTGAAATGTATTAAGACATTGGATAAGAAATGTATGCCATTTTTAGGGATCCTGGCCCATGAATGCATTGGGTTTTTGGATGTCCAGATGCCCTTCGCAGGCGAGGGCATTATGAATGTCTTTGGGTCTAGTGTCATTGCAGGGAGGGGGGCTGGCATTGTAATAGTAGTAATAATGGTTACTTCCTCCTCCTTGTGGAGGAAAGGCACCAAGAATGGGACCCCATCTGCCTGGAGGGCTGGGGTGGACATGGGAGGCTGTGCCAGGACAGTCACATGTGTGGGTGTGGGGAGTTATTTGTTGTTGCCACATGTAGGCTTGTTGATGTAGCACAATGTGTCATCCATGCTAGTGGTGTCTGCCCAGGGCCTACCCAGGTTTGCTGGAGGTGGAAGTTGAACGTTGTCCATTCATGGAAGTGGTTCCAGGGGTTTCTGGGGCTGTTTCCAGGTTTCAAAAGTACTAGGAATGGAATTAGCCCTACAGCAAATTGACAAGCCTACTGTGCAGGCGGCAGGCTAATTGAATAGTCCTCCTGCCAGGTTGAGGGACTGCAGTATGGCCAAGGTGTTTTGTTGTTCTTTCCATTGTCATTGCTCTGGAGTGGAGACTATGGAGGCTGCCAGAGCCAGTTCCAGGGGTTCCCATTGAATGTGAATTGAGTGACCTGGATCTGTGGGGTTGTTGAGGAGTCGAGGGAAGGGAGACACAAGAACTTCATCAAGCAGTTGATGCAACTCTTTGCAAAGGATTATGTTTTGTTTATACTTTACCATAGTCTGCTCTGGGAGTTCTCCTCATGTGAGGCGATCCCCAAATTTGACCAAGTAATGGGCCCATTCCTCCAGAGTGCCTACAAAGTTGTTGTGTCTGAAATCCATGAGTAGCACCCTTGCTTGCCTCACAAAGTCCTCTGGTAAGATCCTGAGTGAGCATAGTACTTTGTCCTGCTGCCATTTGTACTCCTCGAGGCATTGTTGTCTTATGGGTGAGGGAGGGGTCCTAGTGGGTGGAGCGACAGTCAGGTAGTGTCAAAGGGGGTAGTCATAGTTGGGAGGTCCCCAGGGTTGGGGGGCAGGGCACTGGTAACTGTAATAGGGGGTGGGTGCAAAGAGGCCCTCACTGGGGAGTACTGAATGAGGTCTGCTGGAAACTAGTGAAGTCTCTAGTAGGCCTCTAGGGATGCTTTGGTACAAGAGAACTTCTATGGGTTATGCCATGGCTAGGTTGGGTGGAGGGGCCTGGCTGACTGAGGGCCCCAGATCATAGAGGGATGGGTCAGGGGCCCAGTGGTGGTGGAGATATTGGAGTTCATATAGGAGAGGTGGGTAGGTGGGGTGGGGAGTCTGCATGGAGTAATGATCTGGGACCAGATGCCTATAAGGGTTGGTCTGGTAGCCTATGGGGTAGTAGGTGTGAGTATATGTAGCCATCAAGAATGGTGTAAGGAGGGAGTCTTGATATTATATTAGGTTCTGCTGAGTCAGGGGCTTTCTAGAAAAGCAATGCCCTTACAAGGTGAACTTGATCTATGGATACCTGGGTGTCTGGAGCTCTGGGGCTAGGGCTCCAGGGTTCAAGACATGGACAGGGGGTGGTCCTGGGGGATGGAACTTGACCAGAGACTTCAGGTGTTTTGTAGAGGCTGGGGGTCAGAGAGAGTCAAGTTGGAACTGGACATTCTAAGATGAGACCCAGTTAGCAAATTATAAGTCATGAAATGTGTACTAAACTTAGAGCATGCAATTATTCAGGCATGCCAGTCAAGTGTGCCAGTCAGTGCATACCAATCAAGCAAGAGGGCATGCAACAATTCAAGTAATATCAAGACTAGCAAATACAACAGGGAACTATGCTATAAGTACTATGGGGTTGGGTCTTGGGGTTCCAAGGTGTTTGGGATGGGTTCTGGGAGACATTGAGTAGTGGGTAGGGACTGTATACTTGGATCGCACATGTGGAGCATGCAATCAATTGGTGCAGAGGGAGTTGTGATGCATGATGGCCAGAAGTATCAGGTTCCACTGAGTCGGGGGCTTTCCAGGAAAGCAATGCCCTTACAAGGTGGACTTGATCTGCGGATACTTGAGTGTCTGGAGCTCTGGGGCTTGGGCTCCAGGGTTTAAGACATAGACAGGGGGTTGATCCCAGGGAGACAGAATTGATCTGGGGTTTTGGGTGTTTTGTGGAGGCTGGGAGTTGGCAGGGGTCAAGTCAAAACCGGAGGTTCTAAGACAAGACCCGGTTAGCAATTTATGAGTCGTGAAGTGTGTACCAAACTTAGAGCACACGATTATTCAGGCATGCCAGTCAAAGCATGCCAGTCAGTGTGTACTAGTCAAGCAAAAGGGCATGCAACAATTTAGGTAATATCAAGACTAACTAATACAGTGGTGAACTATGCTATAAGTACTACGGGGTCAGGTCTCGGGGTTCTGGGGTGTCTGGGATGGTTTCTGGGAGGCATTGAGTAATGGGCTAGGACTGTATACTTGAATTGTGCATGTGGGGTGCGCAATCAATTGGCACAGGGGGGGTTGTGATGTGTGATGGCCAGAAGTGGGTAGCGTGATCCAGCAGGTGATGGCAGTCAATCCCAGGGTCTGTGATGCAGGGTTCCCAGGGGGTTGGCTGATGTTGGTTGTGATGTGTGTGATGGTGGTGTTGGCAGCTGTGGGGGCAGGGTGCATTGTGGGGTTAACAAAAGAGGGTCCCAGTAGGGTTCCGGGGTTGTTCCAGGGGACTCTGGAGGGGGGTTGTAACACTAATCAAGTTGGTTGGAGGCAAAAATCCATGGGCTATCAGGATTATGGATTATTGGAGCCATGGGTTATGACAAGTTTGATTCTATCCTCAAAAATATTTCACAAAGTGCTAGTGGAGTGTGTTTTAGCCCCAGAACTATATAATTCAATTAAGTTCATTTGTGATTTCCTCTAGTTAAACTAATCCAAATAACACTTTTGCATGTTAGAACTTAAACACTATTATTACCTGATAGAAGCATAAGTCTACAAGTCTATCTGGTAATCACATGAGTATCTGTAGTAAGGTGTGTATGGATGTATGACTCACCCCCAGTTCAGTATATGATTGACTGGGGGTGCTGGTATGTAGTGCTTGTATATATAAGTATTCTGTGACAATGGAAGGGCCACAAGTGTGGCCAGGAGCAATATGCATGAAAGGGTGAGATATGTAACAATGGAAAGGGCCACAGGTGTGATATGTGTGAAGGGATAGTTTGTGAGGGAAACGGTGTATTACAGTGGATGGAGGAATTAAGTGCGGAAGTCTATGGTACGTTAACTTTTGTTTACCAACACTTGACTGAGCTACCTATACATTGACTGAGAATGAGCTCACATACTTACATACTACAACAAACACTGTTATTAATACTATCTTAGAACATACTCACATTGTGCATTCTAGGTAGGCTCAGTCATACGCGAACGGACTAAGAGTGTGTGTATGTGCATATGCCTTCATTGGTCTGAGCAAGGATATAGGTTAAAGTAATGGTCTGTTGAGCCACGTATGGTGACCCTGCATTTCATCATGTAGCACAGCTTCCCAGTTC
The DNA here is from genome assembly GCA_003313675.1 of Termitomyces heimii. NCBI lineage: Eukaryota > Fungi > Basidiomycota > Agaricomycetes > Agaricales > Lyophyllaceae > Termitomyces > Termitomyces heimii. Next base: position 5,140 of record QLON01001745.1, on the reverse strand, counting down.
TCGGAGCAGCAGAGTAGTTGATTCCAATCAACTTGCATGAACTAGATCCATTTTCAGCATCGGCACACTCTTGTTGTTGAAGCAGAATGGAAGAACAGTGGTTGATGGTTATTCAGACCGCCAATCAAAAACATGTGGACACCTGTAAAGTATCTACCTCAAAGTCCAAAGATCCTGGAAATTCCTGGAAATTCAAAATAGTAAACCTAGGTACGACAACTTGTAATCCTTATGTCAAAACAACATTTGCTCACATGGATAAGTGTTACGAAACATTCCTCAGAACAGACGAAATGTTTTCCGACGATGGTAGGACTTGTAATTTAGTGTTTACTTGTATTCTGCATCTCAGGAACCATATGAAGCCTTGGCAATTTGGCATCGCCGTGATAACCAGATGATCCGAGACTTATTAATTTGCCTGCTACTGCATAGATCGAAGAAAATATCAATCCGCGCGGAAAGCTATATGACCAGCCTTTATATACAGATACGATAACAACACGATCACCATTCGACACTAGGAGTAGACTACATATTTACACTACCCCCGCCTCTTAGCCCTGTATAGTGGCTTGCCGGCGGCATAAGCCAAATTCATTCATTCATTCATTCGAAGAAAATATCGGCGGAGCGGAACGAAACAAAGCACAGATTACGTGAGACTTCATATTGAATGTCCATACCCGTCGCCGCATGATGTCGCCACACGACAGACAGGGTTTTTGTACTCCGAGCTCCTGACGATTTCCACATTTTGCCTAGACAAGTCCAAGAGAACCGTCAAAGTGACATCGTCGGTCATAAGACTTGTGTGTGGCCAGTCGAATCTCCTTTAACCTAAACAAGTAAGGCATAAGGCATATAAGGTACTCCTAGTTCCACCTCGTATCAGACTCTGCATGCTCAGTGAACTTTTCTCTCGTGACGGATTTCCCCGCATTGTGGCATATCTCAAATAAATGATACGATCGTGTAATTTTCGCCGTGGTGGTGCACGCCAAGTGTTCGCATATTCTGTAAATTCAATTCATGCGTATGTGGTTTTGGTAATCTGCATGGCCGGAGAGATAGAATAGGCTCAAGCTAGCTCCTGCCGCTGAGTCACCCGGAACTTGCTGACACGTGACTGGATTGATAACATTATTTCGCCATTTGCTTCCTTATAATCGCATATGTGGCTAGCATGGAATCACGAACATGTCTGTCAACGGCCACACATGCAAGCCACTTGGATTTGGTACGCGGGCGATTCACGTTGGCTCATCGGCGAACAGCGAGACTGGGGCCGTGATACCGCCCATCTCGCTTAGCACGACGTTCAAGCAGGAGGCAATTGGCGTGCACAAGGTTGTGTTTCCAACTTGTGCCTGTTTGCGTCTTCTCACGTTCTGCAGGGCTTCGAGTACTCGCGCTCCGGCAATCCGAACCGGGATGCTTTTGAGCAGACACTCGCGTCCCTCGAAGCAGGCGGTGCACACGCACTCGCCTTTGCCTCGGGCTCCGCGGCGACCGCGACCGTCCTCCAGTCCCTCGGCGCCAATGCCCACATCATCAGCGTCAACGACGTCTATGGCGGCACCTTCCGCTACATGACAAAGGTCGCTGCGCCCACTCAGGGTCTTGAGACGACTTTTCTTGATCTCGAGAACGCAGACGACGAGACCATCCTTGCTGCCATCCGCCCAAACACCAAGGTCTGTTTGTTTCCTTCCTCCCACGATCATTTGACGCCACATGCGCCACAGCTTGTCTGGGTTGAATCGCCCACCAACCCGACCTTCCGCCTCGTCGACATCCCTCGCCTCGCCTCCCTCCTCCACACCCACCCCTCTTCACCCCTCCTACTCGTCGACAACACCTTCCTCTCCCCCTACTTCTCTTCCCCGCTCCTCCTTGGTGCCGACATCGTCCTCCACTCCCTCACGAAATACATCAATGGCCACTCGGACGTCCTCATGGGTGCACTGATCCTGCCGCCACACCGCGCCGCGCTCCACACCACCCTCAAGTTCCTCCAGAACGCTTCGGGCGCCGTCCCAAGCCCACACGACTGCTGGCTAGCTCAACGCGGTGCCAAGACCCTCCACCTTCGCATGCAAGCCCACGGCCTCAATGCACTCGCCATCGCACGCGCCCTTGACGCACGCACAGACGTCGTCCTCGATGTTCTCTACCCTGGCCTCCCCGACCACCCCCGCCACTCCCGCGCCCTCGTCAGCCTCTCCCCACATGCCCGACGCTGGATCGACGCACACCCCCAAGTCATGACGCAGGGCGGCTTCCCGTATGGCGGCATGCTCGCGTTTAGGATTAGAGGCGGTCTTGCTGCCGCTGAGAGGTTTTTGACCGCCACGAAGCTCTTCGCGCTCGCAGAAAGTCTCGGTGGTGTTGAGAGTTTGGCAGAGCATCCCGCGAAGATGACGCATGGTAGTGTTCCAGAGGAAGAGAGGAGCGTGCTCGGAATTGGAGACAATTTGATTAGGCTTAGTGTTGGTGTTGAAGAGGTTGAGGATTTGCTGGCGGACGTGAACCAGGCTTTAGATGTCGTTGCCAAGACTTTATAGAGATTAGACTTAGAATGTATATTTGTACCTATATTCTGCCTTGCACGAAGAGGCAGTCATTTCAGCAGTGGATGGTGTCAAGGATGTAGGAGAAAAGGAATGAAAACTCATAAAGTACACTGAAGGGGAATCGAACCCCTGCCGCTTGCTCACCAAGTATGGAAGGCAAGCATGATAACCACTTCACCATCAGTGTCTTCTTCAATTTGATATTTATTGCGGTTATTAACACATCTTTTGGTGTCAGACAACTCAATTCAATAATTGTCTCTAAGCTACCTCCCTGTAGCATATATCTGCTTTGCTGCTTGAATTGCAATCATGGTGTAAAGTGTTTGTCATCTTCTATCAATTACAGCTCTCTTCACAGTGGGAAACATTGGTGTCTGCTTGTCAGGTATTGACAGAAGATCATGTGAAGGTACCAGCAATGCCTCACTTTCTGCATAGTTATCTTGTTGCCTTTGAATCTGCTTTATATGATAATGAGCAAACATGAGTTGATGAAATTGTAGTTTATCATGTCATTGTCCAGTTGCAATTCAAGCACCTACTGCAAGAAACCATTTTTTAACAACTCTATCTTGCAATCAGACTTCTCTCCATGGTTGTCTGGAATTTTAGGGTGATTTGACATGTTGAAATTGACTATGTCATGTTTCTGAGACCTATAATGGTCTTCAAAAGAAGGTATGTAACAAAAGTCTTTTTACTCCACTTTTTAATTTATAGTAGTAATTATTTATTATTATTGCTATTATTACCTAGTTTTACTATTACACAGTGAATTTATAATTTATATAACCTCAATTGCTTTTTTATTGCATACAGCTGTATATTAGATCCTGCCAACCTGAGGCTCACTCTGTTGAGTGAAAACCTACTAGTTGGGTCTTGCTAGAAAGGAAGACTTACACAGAGACCAGAAATTAGCATAGGAGGCCAGTACTAAGAGGATAGCAAGGAAATAAGGAGAAGGGGCTATGAGGAGAAACAGATAAGATAGAGAAGCAGAAATAGAGGCAGAGAATTAAAGTAGTGTAAAGGGAATTAGAGACAAATAATAAAAGAATAGAGTTGAGATGGAAAATATGAAGTTAAGATAGAGATTGTGAGTAGGTGAAATAAAAATAGAGCTGAACCAGGGAAGAGAGAGAAAGGGAAAAATAGAGAGAAATGGGCAACATAGAAGGAAGAGAAGAAAGTAAATGAGAAAATAGAGCTGAAGGAGAAAATTAGAGAGATTCAAAAGATCAGAGCAGAGCCAAGTCAAGAAAAAGAGCTGGAGTGGAAAGGAAATTTAGATAATATAAGGTGGAGACAACAAGAGCTGAGGAGGAAAAAAGAAATGAATTTGGAAATAGAGGTGTAGGAGAGATAGAGTATATAAAGAGAAGAAGAGACAAGGGAAACTGAAAGACAGAAGGAACTGACAAAGTATGACAACATATTAACTACTAAGCTTCTTTCTAAGTACTTGCAAAATGTCTTAGCCTTAAGAGTGATTATGCACTAGAGAAAATCAAGCATCAGCAAGATTAGTTGCAGAATAATCATGCAGAAGTTGGTGCAATCATGCAGAGCAGCATTTATGCAGTGTCAGAAGTGATTGGGCCCTATGGAGGGAGTTTGAGCATAGTTTGGCCATTGAGGAGTGGTGGTTTTGGGGGGCTTGGTGATCTCAGTGATTGGATCAGTGATGGCTGAGTATCAAAGATGGAGGGAGACAGTGATGAGTGTGGTCATATCCAGGAGAGTATGGTGGGGTCATGACACTGTAGTCAGACTCAATAGACTGATTTTGACTTAGGCTGCTGTGTGCTTTATAACCTCTGTTACATCAGGATTTTTCAATAGTTTTAATTTTTTTTGCATCCCTCTTTTTAGCTGCACCAAAATCTCATGTGATGGTTATTTTTGTCAAGTAAGCTTTCAAGTTCCTTTATAATAGTTCATATAATTATTTAAGTTGATAGTCTGTCACCTGCTACATTTCATGCACAACTATTACAATGTGTTTTTTTGTGATTTCTAAATTATTTATGATCTTGTGACCTCCTCAATATATGTCACATGCCTTTAAATGTAATTTAAAAAAAAAAGCATCTGATGGTGCTAAAAATCTTGATAGCTGTTTTCATTAAGTTAAAATATCCAGTGCTTCAATATTCATTATATCCACATTATTATCAACCTCATCATTTTTCTCATTCTCTTTGTTACTGTCTGTTTCTTTGAAAAAATGACAGAATTTATATCATCTGGACTCAAGAACTATATAACAGCACCATGGCCTTGAAGCAGATTGTTGGCCAGGTCTAGCTCATGAAGGAGTGCAAAACACGACTGTATTGTTGATTTGTGTGTATACTATAATGGTGAACCACCTGTAAGCCCTATACCTTCTCTGTCATGTCGCTTCATGTGTGAGGACTCAGTCAGCGCTGAGGAACCTGGCCGCGAAAAGGATACATTACGTTTCTTGCGCTGCTTGTCTCTAGAAACCAGGTCTCAAAATCTTTGTAAGCATTCATAGGAATTTTTGGCTGATAGTTGATTCGCATTGCCATGAA
>QLON01001741.1:0-55758 GCA_003313675.1 Termitomyces heimii | reverse complement strand
CCTCTCCATACCCAATCCGGTCTTGGGAGGCGTCACGACGTTCTTATTTGCGAGTGTGGCAGTCTCCGGCGTACGTGTCCTGTCATACATAAAGTTCACGCGCCGCGAAAGATTTATACTCGCCGCCGCCCTCTCAGTTGGCTTTGGCAATTTGCTGGTATCGACAATCTTTACGCATTTGTTCGATAGGATCAAGGATCCAAATAAGGGTTTGGAGGGACTGTTTACTTCTATCACAATCATATTGAGCACACCGTGTAAGTGTCACATACCACCCTCTCTTGTTGAAAGACACCTCCAGCTTTTGTGGAGAGGAGCTGATCATCCCATATAGTCTTGTCGTCTGGGTTACTTGCAGCCATCCTCAATATGATCATACCCCTTGATATCTCCGACCCGCATGAGGGTGACTTGAGAGATCCAGAGACTCTGTACAAACCAGAGTGATTATGAACGAGTTGCTGTAACTGCAAGGCTGCAGCTTACAATGGTTCAATGTACTGGAACCATAAAACTTATAGAATCGAGTATCTGGATCATTTACCTATTTCATACATATCTTGGTTGCTGTGGTCTGATTCCAGCCCTCTTAACAGTGATACTCTCATTGTACTAATATAATTAGAGCTCCATGTCTATTTGTCAGCATGATTAGCTCTGGCAGTTAATGATGGAGCTTCTGTGAAGTTGAAACTTTATCCCTTTGTAGTTTCTACCAAGGGGGGGTCCAGGTTCGTTGCGACTAGGGGTATAGTTGCAAGTGTAGATATGCGACGGGGAACGGCTTGATTTGTGTTGATATCATGTGTATTAGATTGTGCAGACGAGCTGACTCTCGAGCCCCAGCAACTTAAGTCATATTGGGCGTTTGGTCAATGAAGTGCTTATATTCTCGTAGATACAGAAGCGGTGAATACGATTGTTGACGACTGGGATAAGATAAAGCTAGATTCCTTGGTCCACAGAATAGCTGTGTAGTCCTTCATGCAGATTGCTTCCGCGTCAGCTACGTCAAAACAGCCAGATAAGGCGGAACCTATTGATAGATTGACAAGTTTTGACAAGCGCTTTGTTCTGAAATAGGCTCGTCAATCTTGTAATGTAAGCAGGTTTCGCATTCCTGAGCTTACTCTACTTGAGGCCGTATTGATCCCAATAATCACGCATGCTCTCCAACTCCTTTTGTTTTCCATTCTTCTCTAGCCACACAAGCAGATCGCGCATCTTTAAAATTGCTTTTACGCGTCCCTTACCCACCAGTCCCTCTATTTCGTGGACTGTGCTGCTAACGCCATCCTGACCCACCTCTTCGCGATCCAGGGCTTGTACTACTCCAACTACATTCCCGCCTGCCTTGCGGACCATGTCAATTGCCCCGCGCACAGCCTTGCCGCTCGTCATAACATCGTCGAGGATAACAACACGTTTTCCTTCGACGGGGACGCCAACAATCATACCTCCCTCACCGTACGCTTTGGCTTCTTTGCGGTCATACGCAAAACCAACTTCAATGTTATGCTTGGTATAAAGAACGAGAGTGGTGGACGCGGCAAAGGGTATACCCTTGTATGCAGGGCCGAAAAGAACGTCAAACTCTGGTAGTTCAGAAGCAGAAAGGGCTTTAGATATTGTGTCAGCGTAGGCAGTGCAGAGAGCAGCAAGTATCGGGCCCGTAGATAGAAGACCCGCGTTGAAAAAGTAGGGCGAAATACTGCGGTCATTGTTGATTTAGCGAGATTGGTCCGCACAAAGCAGGACGTGAGCGTACCGGCCAGATTTCAGAGTAAATGAACCAAACTTGAGCGCATTAACAGACATTGCATTCTCAATGAGGTCCGTCTGGTATACTTCAAGTGCGGAAGCCATGGTGGGAGATATCAGGAATATTCAGGATGATGGTCTTCGTAAAATCCTTATCACAACTGATCTAATCTCGCCACTTCGGCATGCCGCATCGCCACCATCCCTGACAGGTGGCTTCTGGAAGGGGTTTCGTTTCAATCATTCTGATTTTGATAGATGGGATGGCGTAACACTCAACTTGATAATTTGTCAATTATAGCTTTCTCTCTTGACTCTCGTTTTCGTCTTCTTCCCCACCTACGAAGCAAAGTATAGTCAAGCCCCAATCTTATCTTCTGATTTCATCTAATCTGTGACCCGGCATCATGGAGTTCAGTAGGCACAAATTTTGTGCCCACTCAAGTCTCACAATCGTCCCGTCTTGACATCCGCAATCCGCTCATGCCCTCTCGAATTCTGTGGTCAAGCCTGTATTTGAGCCCGTAGTTCGTATGTTGCTGCCTAATGTAGTCTACCAGTTTTTCTTTGCTCCTCGGGCCTCGCATGAGCCTGACCTCGAAAAAGGCCCTCGAAACGACCCAGTCCTAGATCCCGGCCAAGTTGGAGGAGATTCTACTGCTTCCCAGGACACGTCGAACATAATACATGGACCTATTTCCGCAGGCGATGATGATGACGGTACCATAGATCCCATTGACGAGGGTGATGAAATACTTGATGAACTTGAACAAGAAGAATATCCCGAAATTTTAAGTCCTCCGCGTAGGAAGCACTTTACCTTGAGTAATACGCTGACTGGATCTTCTACTTCCTCCTTGTGGAGGAAGCTCAAGGATGCGCTGGATCCACATACTTCACCTGAAGCTCTCGAAGCGTATGTTCCGCATTATCGGTACATGCCCATTCTTTCGGGCGTCATCATACCATTCTCGATCCTTCTTGAGATACCGGGTCTCACGGAGAATTGGTATATCCGTACCGAAGACCATAAGACTGTGGATATTCGGAAGAACACCACCATCCTAGATGTAGGCCTTGGCTTTAGCATCGCATTTGCGGCGCTTGCGAACATATGCTTGATGGTCCGGTTTATGGAGAAGAACATAAAAACGATGACTATTCTTTGTATTTCGTTTCTGACGATTCACGGTATGCCGCTCGTCGTGTTATTCGAAGCTATTGTGACCATTTTCAGACGTACTCAACATCATTACGGTAACTACCTTCGGTGTCGAACATCGTTTCGACGACGGTTTCACATATGGTCAAGCGTTTTGGATGACCGTGTGTTCTACTTCCGTCTCCACCTTCACGAATATTACTATTATCATTGACCTTGTTCGTGTACCCGATTTTGCGAACAGTGGTTTGTCTCCTCCTTCTCTATATGAAATCAACCCTGACAGCGTCATACCACAGGGAGCGGTTTAACGCGTAAACAACGCACATTAGTGATCAGCGTCATGGTTCTACTCACCTACCTTGCGTTTGGTGCACTTGTTCAGACGTTCTTGGATAATCTCAGCTTTCTCAATGCACTTTACTTTACCGTGGTCACGATAGAAACAGTCGGTTGGTATCCATTTTTATTTGTATTGCATTTACACTTAACTTTTCTCAATAGGTTTCGGTGACATTGTCCCTAGGTCTACTGGTGCACGCGTCTTTGCATGTCTTTATTCCGTATTTGGTATCATGAGCCTCGCGCTAACCGTTGGGCTTACGCGTGAAACCGTCCTAGAAGCCATAGAAGTTGGGTACCGCCGACGTGTCAAAGCAGCACGTCAGCACAGGCGTACTGTGCGGTTCGAGCGCTGTGTTGCACGGCGTTGGAGTGCTGCGATCGAATGGCGCCTTCGCAGAGCTGGACTGCCGCTTTGGGTTCCTAACAACCGGAAACATGACCACGAGCATGAGATTTGGCATCAGACTCGCCAATGGCTGCGTGAACGTTTCTGGCCTTGGTGGTCAAAAGAGAAGTCACGGTATACAAAGCACTTGTATGGACATGCGGTAGGGCACGCACATCCGCGCGGAATGCATCTGAATTTAGAGAGTTTGTCGTGGGCACAACTCGAGGCTGCGGCGATGGAAGCAGGTGTGCCTTTATTCATGCTTCTTCCTGAGGGATTTCGAACAAAAGAACCGAATTCGAGAGAAGCTGAGAGGACAACTTCCAATATTGGGGGATACTCGAGTTCGCGCGGCGCGACAGATGAGAGTACAGCGAAGGGGAAAGCGCGCGAAGAAGTGAAGAGGAAACACAGGTTTCGTTCGCCTCCGATACCTGAGGGGTCGATCACAATGCCATTGACTCACGCGCGCTTGGGAAAGATGATTATGGTTCTTGGGAATTTTGCGCTGGCCGTGAACGATGAGTCCTTCATTAAGGTACCGAAACCTGGTTCGGCTGCTGCAAAGGTGCAACGGAATAAACGGTTGCTTGCGACTTTGAAAGCACGCGAGGATTCTCATATCAAGACACAGTCTGTTGCAGAACAATATGAATCCCTCCGGGCCGCAATGGCGGACGAGGAACGGAAGGCGTTTTGGGTACGGTTCTGGCTTGTTTGGCTTATATTCTGGGTCTTCTGGATGGTGGGGAGCGCCATCTTTAGGACGACTGAAAAGTGGACATTTGGACAAGCTATGTATTTTTGTGGGTCTGTGGCGTGGTCTCGCGCATTCTGTTTCTTAATCGTTTGTGAATGTAGGCTTCATATCTTTCACGACGATCGGCTATGGTAATTGAAATTGCACTTGATTGGCGCTTCTACTCACTATGTCCAAGGTGATTTGACTCCTGTCACGCCGGCTGGTCGTTCTGTTTTCGTGTTTTGGGCTCTCCTTGGCATAGCAACCATGACAATTCTTATATCAAGTGAGTACGATTCTTATAGTTTATCCTTTCGATTCAACGTTCCCACTAGTCCTTTCGGAAGCCTACTCTTCACGTTACAAGAGTATCTTCACCTCCAACCTCATGACACAGGCTATTAAGCGCTATCGGCAGCGTGCTCGCAACGCTGTCCGAGAGAGACCCCAGCCATCAGCGACTTTGACTCTGACGCCAGGACCGGATAGTAGCACCACCTGCGTCCAGCCATACTCCCCATTGTCGGCTGCTACGCTGTCTCCCTCAGTTCCCCTCGATGCAGCTCTGTCAGACTTACAAAAGCGGGTCACAAGCCATCTGGAGGCTTTGCCTACAGAGGTACTTAAACATGCACGGACCTTTGGCGAAGAGGCGCAATTCCTGATTGAACCGAATGCTGGGGGTGCTCAAGACAGAGAAAGTGTACCAGATGTATTAAGGAAATTGATGGATGATGTGGCGGGAGTGGAGCGGTTAGGAGAGCGGATTCAAGAAGAGATCTTGAAGGATGCAGATGCACGACATGTACGTTGCAGATGTTCTCGGAAATAAGTCATTCGCTGACAGGTTTGAACTTCTGCAGGCGTTACTCGCTATTAGCATAGAGAGTAAGTGGCGGTGCACGATATTCCTGCTAAATTAGGCTGACGGGGTGCAGATGTCTTGCAAAAGATTGAAGAGATTGCTGAAGAAGCAATTAGGGCGGTGAAGGAGAGGGATAGACTGAAGGAACTACAAACAATTGATGCCAGTCAACAAACGGGTCCTGAGATAGAAGAGGAAAGTAATGTTCGTTGTCGGCGCAGTTTCATGAATGAGGAGGGTGAAGACGGATGAAACTATTCTGGAATTCAGATTTAGTACATCTTACGTATGTGCAAAGTGCGCATCTTTCCCGATCACCGGCATCCACCCTGACTTAGTGCCGATGAACCCTATTTATTGATCATCACTTCTTTATCTGTCGATTCTGTTCCCATCGACCTCGGGGTAGGCTGATAACAAAACAGAAGACTTTTTTATAGTCATCTAGATAGTTTGACAGGTTTATGAAGCTCGTCATGAGAACTCTTGAGAGCCGTCAAACGTGGCATTGGAGATGTTTAAGTACGCGTTCCTCCCGCTCCTTGTCTTTCCATCAGGGTTGGTCTTCGCATCGCCTGGCACAAAAGAGCAGAAACTGGCGCATGGTTCGCCAGAATCTGTAGGACTCTTATCTTCTCCTTTGAAAGACCTTGAGACGAACGTCTCCGCTTATCTGGTACCCGCCGACTACGTCTCAGCGAGCTTTCACGCTGTGCATCCACTATATCCTGGTGCAACTGTCCTGTAAGTCCATTCATACAGCTATGATTGAACATTTGTAGAAATCACACAGCGTTGGCCATGACAACACGATTGTTTCCCACTTCGCAGTAGGACAGTCGAAGAAATATGCAGACGTGAATGGGACTCTCTTGCCCGAGAGGGAGTGGATCAATACGCGGCAAGACACCATCTATGACCGTATGTCTTAAGATAAGTACTCTTATTATTCAGTTTCCGTACTAAGATTTCTTCCCGTTAGTGGCATCTTTAACCAAGTTGTTCACAACGATTGTTGCGATGCAGCAACTGGATAGCGGTAAACTTGCTCTCAATGCAACTGTTTCCAGTTACATCCCTGAGTTTTCTGGCGAGCAGTAATTGTAGCTTTTTTCATCAGATACTCATGGCTGGTCATGTTCATAGAGAATGGGAAGGAGGATGTGACAATCCTGCAGCTCTTAACGCACACGAGTGGTTTTAACGCTGATCCTGTTCCGGGGCTGTGGATTGGGTGTGTCGTTTAGATCTTTTCTTAAGTATTATTATTGACCAATAATACTCCAGGTGGACAACTTACGATGAACGAAAGGCAGCCGTGCTGTCTTCATCTCTCCTCAACGCTCCCGGCACGACATATACCTACTCTGACCTCAGTATGTGTTTTCATTTTTGAATAATGATCCCTCGACTCGTACGTAACTCAGACTTCATGACTATGCAATTTGTGTTAGAGAAGGTCGCTGGACTGCCACTTGACGAGCTTATTGAAAAGTGCGTCACTGGTCCATTGGGCATGAAAGATTCATTCTTCAATCGTGGGAACATCGAGCTCTTGCCTGATCTCCTTGAGCGCGTAGCAGTAACGGAGTATCAAATCGAAACCCTTGGTAAGGCTGAGCCAAAGCGCCCACAGCCAGTGTGGGGTACGGTTCACGATGAGAATGCTTGGAGCTTGAATGGTGTCGCTGGCCACGCTGGTATGTACTCCACTGCGGGTGATCTCGCCATCTTCTGCCAAGTGAGTTTTCAGTTTTGTTCATCCAGGACGTGGACCAGCTCAGATAGACTTGCTCAGATGATTTTGAACAACGGTACCTACAATGGCATTAGAATCCTGGAAGCCTCGACTGTGGACCTCATTTTCCATGATTATAATGGAGCCAAGTTCCCTAGTGACAATCACGGCCTTGGTTTTGAGTTGAATCAATACTACTGGTCTGGCGCCATGCAGAGCCTCCAGACCGCAGGCCACACCGGGTTCACGGGCACAACCATGGTCATCGACAGACGTTAGTATCACCTGCTCTCTGACCGTAGTATTCTGGAGCTGAATACAATTCAGCGAGCAATACTTTCTTCCTCCTTTTGACACACCGTGTCCATCCAACCAGAGCATGGTCTAACATCAACATCGTGCGCGAGATGATGGGGTTGTTCGTGGCACGGGCATTGGGAAGAAATGTTTAAAAAGTAAGCATAACAAGATCTTCTGTCATTGATTGACTACTGTTGGCAACTACTTGTGCCTCTGAATCCCTGATGTTCTTGCTTTATTCCATTGGCTTGAGTGTTTCCCCATGTTGGTTCTATTTAATTATTACAACAATATGTACGTCTGCTGATTTCTGACGACATGTCTTCCCACCTACATGCGGTGAGCACATTGGAAGCCACACAAGTCTATATATGTGCTTCACAATCTCACCTTGAACCAGTTGTGTATTACTTCCACACGCATTGAATGATCTCGAAGGGAGTTGCTAGAAGTTGACTGATAATCGTCGTTGAAACGAGGAACCGGGAAAACTCGATCATCAAACGTCCAGCAAGGTCGTGTGTTCAGTAGGATAAGCATATTTGAGCGGAGGATACATCAGTCTTTTGATAGACACATTGTGGTTATCAAGATCTTTCTCGTCAGGGTCGTCCTAGAAGGAGGCCAGAGTTCTGCAAGAAATCTTGTTGACTTGAATAAAAGAATCCAGCGACGTAGCAGAGGAGCTCGAACTCACAACTTATACGGTGCTGTACCCTGAGTCAGCGCTACTTTTTGCGCAGCGGCCAGGGTAAAACTCGGTATCCTATTTTGTTCACCTAAAGGAGGTGCTTTCCACCCGCTTATGCAGAACATCCAAATGAGTCCAAGGTAAATGAGGCAAATTTTGGAGGAGCGAGGATTATAGAGATCAGATTTGATCATGAAATGCGAGTCACAGCAAGGTGGTAATGGGGAAGTCGGGATCGAGCGATACCGTGTGCCAAACGGATAGCCAGATTTTGCCTAGCAGAAGTCTCTTGTCCAAGAAACTATTGAAGCTGTTCACGATTATTTAAGTTAAAATCACCTTAAGCCCCTTGAATCACCAACTTATAGACATCGTGTCGGTAATGCATCTTTATCTTTGCCAGCAGTATAGCACGATTGACTAGCTTTGTTATTGAATGGAGACTGTATTGAAAGCACTGTCGATCATTTTCTTAAAGGATAGACGCCACTGACATTTTGATGTTATAATCACGCTAGCTTTAGCATTCTACAGTTCACACCGATGGGGACATGCCACGAACCTGATGAGAATTACAAACTCATTATGGCGGTACCCCAACAACAATTATGGTCCACGTGATATTGTAACTCTTTTCAAAGTCCTTCCCTGCTGGTTCTCGAACAGACCAACACCGATTGCGGCGAACGTGGGGATGCCTAGATGGAGCTGCAAAGCCGAGAACATATGAAAAAAAAAGTGGGGAAGAGACCAAGTGAATTGATGACAGGTTCGGCATAGAGCGTAACCCCAAAAAATGGGCTTCTGAAAATTATTATAAAGGCTCGGCTAAATCAATTAGACTTCTTGTGAACCCGTATCTCGTTCCCCCATGTCTGACGTTCGTCCGCGCAAGGCATCTCCTCCACTGGCGAAGGCTGACGTCAAGCCTGAAGAGACTCCTGCCGACCTGAACATCCCGGATAATTATGTCGCACACACACTCAAAACCCAAAAACCGCTGCCTCCATTCAAGTGGTCAAATTGGAGGAACGAAATCAATTGGCTTAGCTTTACTATCTTGACTGTTACTCCAGTTATTGGATTAGTTGGTGCATACTATGTCAAGCTACGCTGGCAGACGTTGCTATTTTCCGTCTTTTACTACTACGTCACGGGGCTTGGTATGTCTCACTGAAACGTGAGTTACGATTCTGTGCTTATGGAAACCAGGGATTACTGCGGGTTACCACCGTCTATGGGCACATAGATCATACAACGCGTCGAAACCTTTGGAATACTTTCTGGCCACTGTGGGTGCGGGTGCCGTCGAAGGTTCTATTAAGTGGTGGTCGCGGGGTCACCGCGCTCACCACCGCTACACTGACACTGACCTTGACCCCTACAACGCGCACAAGGGCTTTCTCTGGAGTCATATGGGCTGGATGCTCATCAAACCTCGCCGTAAGCCTGGAGTTGCGGATGTCAGTGACTTGAGCAAGAACGCGATCGTCAGATGGCAACACAGAAACTACTTGAACCTTATCCTGCTCATGGGCTTCGTGGTCCCAACTGCTATTCCATGGCTATTATGGGGCGACGCAAAGGGTGGATATGTTTACGCGGCTGTTCTCCGACTATGCTTTGTTCATCACGTGCGTTTTCCTCTGATTACTTCGTTGTCTGAACTGACGGCAAAATAGTCCACTTTCTGCGTCAATTCCCTGGCGCATTGGCTCGGCGACACTCCTTTTGATGACAAACACACGCCTCGTGATCACCTCATCACTGCTCTCGTTACCATTGGCGAAGGCTACCATAACTTCCACCATCAGTTCCCAATGGACTACCGCAATGCCATTAAGTGGTATCAGTACGACCCTACCAAGTGGTTCATCTGGGCAATGGAGAAACTTGGCCTTGCTAGCCATCTCAAAGTCTTCCCTGATAATGAAGTGCGCAAGGGTCAGCTTACCATGCAGCTCAAGAAGCTTCGTGAGACACAGGAGGAACTCAGGTGGCCGAGTAACAGCGACGATCTTCCTGTTATTTCTTGGGAGTCTTGTATGTCCTCAATCAATACTTCTTCAAACCAAATAATTCAACCTTTTTTAGTCCAAGAACAATCGCTCAAGCGACCTCTGATCCTCATCTCCGGATTCATCCATGATGTGTCAAGTTTCATCGAGGAACACCCTGGCGGTGCACATCTGCTGATTAAGATGATTGGCAAAGATGCGACGACAGCGTTCTTTGGCGGCGTCTATGATCACTCAAATGCTGCACACAATGTAAGTTCCTCTTATTCTACTCTGTATTCCCACTTATCGATGACGTTATTCCACAGCTCCTTGCAATGAAGCGCGTTGGTGTATTGCTTGGCGGACACCCCCATGGCCTGGAAGACAAATCGATTCCACCTAGTCAGCGTCTGAAAATTGCGCGATACAACGAGCTCAATTCGCCGTATGGGAGTAGCACGGCTTATTCGGACGGTGAGGGTCTAGCGTATTAGGGTTCTCTCCCCTCGCTTCTTCGTATATTAGAGCTGTTCTCTCGCAATCCCCCCATCGCATTGTTCTCCTTCCGTACTTATGCAAACCAATTACCTTACAACACATCAACTTTCATCAATATAGTTTCTGAGATCGCTGGTGACTCTTTGGACAGATACATACTGGCATTGTTTGACTTTCCTTCTACCCTTTACTCATGATGTGACGCTTCAAGTAAACTCTAGACGCGGACAGAGGTGACGCAGGGTTGGACAGTCGATTATGGCTACGACAGATAGCCCGAGGTAATGAAACACGCGATGATGTGTATGAAATAATAATGAATCGAAGCTTGTAAACGCTAAAATCATAATTCCAGTTTGAAACACTTTCACTCCGGCATTGCGCCTGTGGTCGTTTGACAGATGTACTCACGAGATCGAGAACAAATCGAGGTTATGCACCCTCAAAAATAAGGTATGCGCTTGGGTAATCCGAGCGACTTTGGCGTGGACCTACTTAACCTATTCCTCAAATTTTTATTTGGGCACTGTTCGTTGAAAAATCGGATACAGGGGTAGGCCGGGTACACAAGCTTATACATCACTCGGCTGCCTCCTGTGCGTCGGACCCTTATTCCCCAAATCTCAAAGCCGTTCCCGGTATGATCATTGTTTCTTTTTGGCAGAGGGGCAACTTCGGTTTCTGTGTTGCTCCCTCCATCACCCTCATCTCATCGCAGTACAGATGAGAATTCAAATTGCTCTCTCACCCCTCCTTCAGTGTCTTATCTTCCTTACTCGCAGAGTAGCCCCGCCTTTTTTAATCTTCTCCCGCAATTTATTCATTAAGGTGAGTACTCTTCAACCAGCTCGATAAGTCAATGCCATCTCTCACACCAGCTTTACAAACCCACTACTTCCACCAGCTCGGAACTCTAACGCTAACCCATGGCTCTTCCAGGCATAACCATCTCACCCTTCTTTCGTTGACATTCCAGATTTCTGCTCGTGTATTTATATTTTTACCCGACCTCGCCCTGTATCCTACACCATGAACCACCTCTACTATAACTTTTTCTATGTTGTGTTGTAGCATTTCTCGCATTAATTATACATGTAGGGCGACGTGTCGTGGCCCAATTTACCACTATCACATTTACACGTGGAGGCACCACTAATTGATCACGTCGACGCGACGCGTTTTCACGTGATCACTCGCGTTCTTGTTGTTTGTTCATGCTTTGTTTTGTCATTTGAAGGAGCTTGGATCATTGGCCCACTTGTTTTATCTCATAACAGACGACGTCTCTTGTTAATATCCCATTTGGATCTGCAGCTCTCTGATTAGTGACTCTGAGAATCCTGAACGGGCCATGTCGAATATACCAGTTAGTTTTTTAAAAAATCGTTTTACTGCTACTTTCGTATTTACATACTTGCTAGGTGCGCCGCACGACCCGTGTTGCACGAGCGACTGCAAAAGACAACGAAAATGCCAATGCCAGACCATTGCGAGCTTTGGCACGTATTAAGGCTGCGGCCACTGATGCGCCGACTGCTCGTCAGGTCACCGTCGCTCCGTTGGCTGGCAAGGCCAAAATGGGCGATGAGAAGGCTGTTGGAAAGAGGAAACGTGAGGTGCTGGTGGAGGTTACGGGGGTATCAAATAACAATCGAAAAATGAAAGACGAAGGAAAGGGGAAAGAGAAAGAGACGGTCGCAGAGGGGATGCCAGCGAAGCTGAAGACTTTTGGAAAGATTGTGACTCGCCCGAATCTCGCAGTGGCGGCGCATAAGTCGTCAAGGAGCACGAGTACCAACCCGACTGCTGTTCAAGGCACTAGCGATTCGACATCAATTGCTCAAGCCGCGCGCCCGACCGTGTTTGGTCGTAAAACCTCCTTGAGAGCAATAGACGAGGTAGATAATGACAGATCTGCAAAAAGACGTCATACGGAGGCGCCAACATGGAAAATTGAAGATGATTCTCAGGCCGAGGCGGATCGAATCGCCGCCGAGCTCGTCGACCTCAACCAAGAAATTGAGGTCGAGGTCGATGAAACAAAAGGAAAGAAGCAAGAGTGGGATGATCTCGACGCGGGCGATTGGGATGACCCAATGATGGTCAGCGAATATGTTGCGGAAGTCTGTGTTTATCTCAAGGAGGTCGAGGTACGTGTTAGCCTGGTTTCAGTCACGCACTCTGACACGTATTTTGGCAGATACAAACGCGTCCCAACCCAGCCTATATGGCCAGCCAACCTGAAATTGACTGGGGAAAACGTGCTATCCTAGTGGATTGGGTGCTACAAGTGCACGCGCGTTTCAACCTACTTCAAGAGACCCTTTTCCTGTTCACCAACATTCTTGATCGCTTCCTCTCCCTGCGTCCAATCTCCCTCTCCAAATTGCAGCTCGTCGGAATCACTGCATTCTTCATTGCAGCCAAATTCGAAGAAACCTACGCGCCTTCCGTCGCAGAAATCGCGCATCTTGCAGAGAAGCAATATGCCGTGGAAGAAATCCTCAAGGCCGAGCGATATATCCTAAAGACGCTCGACTGGGACTTGCGCTACCCTGGTCCTATGGGTTGGCTCCGCCGCGCTAGTAAAGCGGATGACTGTGATATCCAGGCACGGACTATAGGCAAGTATTTAATTGAGATCGGTTGCTTGGAGTGGCGTCTTGTGGGCACAGTGCCGTCGCTGCTGGCGGCGGCGGCGATGTGGCTCGGACGGTTAGCATTGGGTCGTGAAGAATGGGTAAGTTTTCAAATCTTGATCGCTTGCTGGAGATTGGGGCGTTGATTTCTCATTTGTTAGACCCCTAACATGGAACACTATTCGACATACTCTGAAGAAGAGCTTTTACCTACGGCTAACATTATAGTCAATTATATTCTGAAGCCTATACCACATGAGTCTTTGTTCAAGAAATATGCTCACAGACGCTACTTGAAGGTGCGTCTGCTTCCCAGTGGCGATTCTCGCATTTGACTGAGGCTATCCCCTCAATGTAGTGCAGTGCCTTCATGCGCCAATGGGCATTGGAACGTTGGCCGGTAAACACAGTCGTAGACTTGAAGCGTGATCTACCTGGCCTGAAGGCAGAGGCCGTGCATGAGCGCCGTAAACGCGAGGCCGAGTTGGTTGCTAAGTCTTGATTCTTTTTCGTGGATATCTCTTTGGACACGGCGGATATAAAAATTTTTGTGTTTTTGACATCTGGTGTGCTCATCGCTCAGGTATAATATCAACCGCGGCGATGGGCTCTAGCATTTTCTTTACGAATTCATGAATTCATGCAATCAATGTACAATTTAGTTGCATATTTAATTTTTATGATCACTTATTGGACACTTGTTTGGACCTTGTTAAGGCCGAAATGAGTCGCGTGACCGCGACGCGGTATTTTGCAGCAGCCCTTCGCCAATAATATCGTCTGCTCGACCGTGAACAACATGCCGGTGAATATTAATCGTCTCATCTCTGTATCGTTCCCTTGCTGAGTTTACCTCACCCAAACCCGAAACAATTCAGTTGCCAGGTGTGCGGCTAACATCCTTCAGCCTCTCAACAATCTCGCCCACTCGCTTCCCTCCGTGTGGGAGTAGAGTTTGCTTCCTAACCCTAACCATAACGACATATGATTTGTCCAATTTAGCTCACAGCTCATTGTCCAATCCTTAATCCCGAACTTATATCAAGTACTACTGGAAATATGACTTATGCTATATCTGCATTTCCAACAGGAACAATTATTTGACAAAATGTAATAAATTACTTTGAGCAGTATCACCTAGCTGCATGGACTTACATATGCGAGGATGGAAAAAGCTATATTGTTGCGTTTGCGCCTTCAATAGATACTGAAACTTCCAACTGTACTGCTGCAGGTTCTGCTTCATCTTCAAGCTGTTCGGACTGGGCAGAAGGTTGGGCTACTTCAACGTCTCCCTGAAGCAGCCACTCCATCTCCATCTCCACATCTATAATGGCACTCCCAAGACCAAGAGGGAAGTCGAGCTCTTTGCGCTTCAAACAAAATTGCGTCGATCCTTCTGACGTAGGTTTCATATGGAAAGTGGGGATGAACCAAAGCCAGGCCATAAACACTTGGCCCATGTAAAGCTTGATACGAACCTCGCGTCCAGCATCAAGCACTATACCACGTTCCTTTGAACTTGGCGAGGCATCATGTAATGATGCAGATTCAGAAGCTAGTCCTTCGACTGTTTCGTCTTCCGTTTCGAGCTCGCCTAGGAATGTGTTCCAGGTTCGCATATCAAGCGACGATAAGGTGAGCACGTTTATCTTTTCGTCCTCCAAAATCAAAATATCAGTATGATCACAATCTCCGGAAGTCGGATGTTACCTCGCCTTCACCTCTCTCTCGCTCTATCGCTGAGTCGCCCACTGCAGCCATCCGTGCGAAAGTCCTCACCATCTTTTCCTTATCCCACCTTCCATCCTTAAATAAGTCTCTTATATCCTTTTGGACGAACAGTTCTGAATCAGGACGTCGCAACCCCATATACCCATTCTCGTCGCGCGTTCGCCGTTCCCATTTCTCGAGCAAGTCGATGAACTCGTCATCATATCGCGCCAGGGACGCCCACACATGGGCATTCTTGTGCGCGGGAGCGTTCTTTGGACCTTTCGTACGTTCCAGCACGATGCTTACCGCGTGTGCTAGGCCGGCTTTCGCAGTCGAAGTCGGCCGCATACGCAATTTGATCTGTGTGAGCCTAACTTTGGGACTAGGAACAGGTGGCACTGCCCACAAGTGTGCTGGAGCGGTGTGCGAGAGGATAAGTGCCCAGTAGTATAACCAACGTCTCTGGCTTGGTATGCTAACACCTTGTTTTGCTTTCTTATCCGGTGAAGAGGGACGCTTCATTCGACGAGAGGTGTGAATATCTAGGACTGTATTGAGAGTATCTGTATGGTGCATTTTAGAGCATGAGGGTGTAGCGAATGTATTCTCGACATGAAGATTTGAATTAGAGTCAGGGGCAATATCGTCATTGTCAGGGACAACAGAAATGACTTCTTCAGCACGCAGTTTGGCCCACTCTTTGGCACTGTAACTACGCTGGAGTTTTGGGGGAGAAGGGCTGTCGAGAGAAAGGAGATATGTGCAGGCCATGGTTCCTGATCTTCCTTTTCCAGCTGCGCATGGTCTGAGTGGGGAAATTAAGTTCGACGGTTGTATACATGCCTTTGCAGTGGAGGACAGCGATTCGGTCAGGACTGCCATGAAGCCAAGCTCTCATTTCACGTGCCACAAGAGGCATGAATGCCAATGGAGGTACACTGAGTCAAAAGTTAGGCTTATTCTAAGAAACAGCGCTCGTCATACTGATGATCAGGGAACGGGAATCGGCTGACTCGTCCGCCAAAGATATTTTTGTCATAGGAGTTTTCCAGCATCGGACAGAAGTTGAAGACCCAGAAATTCTTGCCATGACGGTGCTCCAGAAATTTCTTGGCGTCCTGACGACGATTGCGGTACCACCCTTCCACTCCTTCTGCAGGATATCCCATAATGATCACTTGGTCGGTGAGATACACCAGGTCTGTAACCGTGAGCCGTGACGGTCGACTGAGTTTCTTTAGACGGATACATACCCAACTCTAAGTTGAGTGTTTCGTCTTTAAAGCGAGCTTTGTTTCCAGAGACTAAGCGGCGTACATAGTCTGTTAAACCTTTCATTGAAACAGCCAAAAGTCAACAAGGAGATAAGTAGTCGGTTCATTGGAATGTCATGTGATCCAGAATAATTAGCTCCGACATTGTTCCGTCGAGTCCGATTGTTCAATGTCGTATCTGACATCGGCGGTTAGATTGCATTTCCTGGCTGACGACGTGCGAGTCATTGTCGTTACTCTGCGAACATGCTGCGCAGACTCCGCTACTCGTCTCCTCATATCTTCAGGGCACTGAAGTTTCGTCAGCGGCCTATCCTTGGTTTCGCCATCGCTGCTGTTGGCACTTTTTGCTATGCTCGACGTGTTATTCATGCTGAATCTTCCGAAGACGATCCAGGGCTAATTATCTATACACTTCTTTCTCAGCCTGGTAGTGTCATTGCGACGCCTACCACCATTTATCAGTCCTCGGACCCCGAAGTAGGACAAGAAACAGCTGACGAACGTACTGTGGTCAAGATGGGACTTGGAGCACTTGCAGGTCACGGCACCATCGAAGGGAACTCCGGGATTAGCCGTTTTGACTCTACCTCCCTGCCAAGGTTAGAACTAATCAATCAATGAAGTATACTCAATGTGACAATTTCTCAGTTCAGCTCCCCGTCTCGATACCACTCTTCTTTCATCCAACAAAGTGCCGAATAATTCATCTTGGACTCTTTTCACCCTGCATGAAGGTTTTCTCAGCTCTGGTTGGTTCAACATGGAGGTGTTGTCACGAAGTCTGCATGCAGCAGTCCTTGGAAACCTCATCGGTCTACTCTCTAAGTATGAGCACAGTTATGAGCACAGCGATGTTGGCTCAATGATGGAATACGTAGAGGAAATGGAAGAGGACGGGTCGGATGTGTTTGAGAACTCCGTTCGTCAAACCCTTAAACAAACCTTCCTTGACGTGGATAATTCCATGGTGCACCGTCCCATTGAATTACTGAAATCTCCCGAGCCACCTTCGAAGTCATCTGTCATTGCTTCTATGGGTGCTGCTATTCCTGGTTCTTCAGCCCTTGTAGCGTTTTATGACCATGAGCCAAGAAAACTACGGGTTGCCAACACCGGTAGCACACGTGCCGTCCTCGGAAGGAAATCAGGCCACGAGGATAGGGGTCAGCAAACGTACACGACATACGTCCTCTCGGAAGACCACACGTCTAAAGCGGCTCCTGGGTTGTCTCGCGCATTCGGGCTTGGACCTTATAAGTGGAGTCTTGAAGTTCAACGGCAGCTGCACAAAGATTTCATGGGTGACTCGCCTCTGGAATCTTTATTAGAAATTCCAATTACTGCTGAGCCGTCTGTAGTAACGATTGACGTTAAACCTGGAGACTTCTTGGTAATGGGAACGAGCGGACTTTGGAACAGTCTCACAAATGAGGAAGTCGTTGGCTTGGTTGGCCTGTGGCTCAACAAAAATATGATCTCAGCTGGCAATGACGCTCCTTTGAGTCAATATCAGGATGTGATGATACCTTCGGACCTTCCAACATCAGTCGGTGTGGATAATACCACAATGTACTCACGATGGGGTGTTAAGAAGCGCTTCATATGTGTAGATAACAACGCGGCACAGCACTTGTCGCGAAATGCCCTTGGTGGTGCCGATGTATCCTGGACGGCGGCATTGCTAGCCCATGTACCACCTCGGTCTTCGAAGCTGAGGTAAGGATGGATATCATTACGCAACTGAATGTTACTGAATGTACCATCTCAAGGGATGATGTTACTGTAACTGTGGTTCTTTTTGATGACAACTCATAAATGATGTCCTGGTCATTGAAATTTGATTGTTGGCAGAACTTAAGCTTCAGAATCAAAGAAATGGGTAGATACAACGTTTCCGTTAGCAACCGCGGAAATGAAAAGCAGTCGACATCCATTGCATGTAGACCCCGCCAATTGCGATGCCTTTCCCATACCCTCACCTTCTGATCCCACCATATTTTGATCCAGATCGTACAATAGGACATGGTTGGAGATTCCTATGAAATCTTGCGGTGTCAATATTTCCGTCTTATATCCATTCATTGTAAATATTGTCATGACGAACCTATTTTTCAGAGATACATATGTCACTATTATTGACTCTATCAACTTCTTGAGTTTGTGCTTCTCCACAGCATAGTTTGCATGTATTCGGCCCAAATCGACTTAATTAAGAATGGATTTGTATCGTCGTCGGTTCTCCCGCGGATTGTTCCAGAGTGGCTGGACGACACTCAGCCTACGCGGAGCAAATTCAAAATGCCAATGAGGACGACAGAACTCTTGGATTCGAGCTGGGTCCAGATTTAGTTTCCCGCTATGCCAGCGAGCTTTAATTCGATCTAGGACATGGTGCTCGGTCCCTTTTGAAACGTACCCAGAGGTGTACTGCTTGCGAATGGAACATCAAAGCATTCTAAGGTGGACATGACCGCAGACATCGTGAATAAAATATGAACGACAATGCTCCACGCGCCTACATCACGCCTTTTACTGATCAGCAAACCACGTATTTTTTACTCCAAGGAAAGTTTAACATCTATAGTTGGTACAATAGCAAAACACGTATGTACTCCCCCTCAGATCAATTGACACACGTAAAGATATGATTCCTGCTTGAAGCCTCAGGTTACCATCTGTACGCCCCACCCTCATCACGCCATAAAAAAGCCGATCAAAATATTGCGCGTTTACTTAGAATATTACTTATTTTAGTGCTTTTATCACGATAAAGGTCGCATGGAATCGATGCAATCACGTGGCATGCTCTCAGCCAGAAAACATATCGAATCTTTTTTAATCATGGGACGACAAGCGCCAGTCCCCACCTCTTTGAATAATCAAATTTTTACGCATTGGCATAACGAATTAAATCTCCACTTGTAGACCAGTTTTTAGTATACTGATATAAGAAGACAAAGGAAAAGAATACATGCAAGACGAGCTACGGTTTTGGATAGTAGTAGGGTATTAGAAGTTGAATCTATTATACGCAGTTAATCCTCAGTCAATATTCCTACATATATATATATATATATATATTGTCCATTGTTCGAGGCTTAGGCCTTCTGGTCAAAGGCGCGTTTATCCGGTCAAACCCCTCACGGTGTTACACGAACGCATAAGGGGGATAAATTATGGAGATTAATCACGCAACTGTAACGAAAAGATGCAATTCGTGGAGTCTGCAAGTGAGAGCACCGGAGGTCAAAGGGAAATATCTCATCAATCACGTGACTGGGGATAAATTGAACATTCTTCTATCACTTACGTAATGAAGTTAGATCGAGACTATTACCACGTGCACTTGCCATGCGTCATTAAGGTTAGGCGCCGGTTTCGACTGGCCCAAGGTAAGTTGCAGAAACTTCGGAGATACCCTCAAACTCGTTGCCGTTTCAAATTCTCGCCAAATGATGTGAGCGTTTTGGTAGATGCATCGACTCATTGGCTGAGTTCTCCGGAATCATGCATGGCTGGTCAAAGTCGATTTTTAGGCCTTATGATCTGCCTGATTGACTAGTCAGACGATTTGGTGCGAGGAAAATTGTGTACATCCTTCAGAGTCAAGCTCGAAGATTTTTCTCACCGATGTCATACCAAAATGATAGCTTATGTCCATCTTGGGGTTCACATCGAAATCTGCTGATACTTTGATGGGTTACGAATCGCATGTCTTCTCAAATATGCCACTTACCGACCGTTTTGACTCCGCATTGGACGCTCATCTCTGAAGGCTCTTCCTAGCAAGGTCCATCTGCTTTGCCTCTCGGTGGCGCATCTAAGGGTCTTCGAGCCTGGATACCAGGAAGAGACGTACGCCATTCGATATGCTTCCCTTGAGCCTCAAAGTCATTTGGTTTCTGTTATCTCTCACTGGTGAGGAGGTTTATGGATATCTGCTTCTTGCGTCTGATGAGCTGCCAAACACAGGTACAATAAACTGCTGGAGTGTGTTTGTCTCTTTCTGTCGGGTTGCGGGGCGACTTTGGCCATTGCTTTATTGCTTTGGTTGTACCCTGACACATGGGATTTTTTGGATGGGTAAGTGCCCCATCCTCATTTGAGAACTATTCCTCATCTCTACTTTAGGCATGATTTTCAGAATGAATCCTATCAAAATGTCTCGTCCTTTTTGTTTAGGTACTTCTCGATTTTACATTTGATCACAATATGGTCGTTGAAATCACTGACACTCTGACCATCGCCAGCCCAGCTCATCATTATAACGTTGGGTGTTAATGTCATGACTGGAGTAGTAACCGTCTTCGTTGTGACAACGACTTATGCCTCTTATAAACCCAAGATCTGGAAAGAGGGTCAGCAAGGGTGCGAGACAATGTCAACCACTGCCCGTTGTCATCTCATGAATTGGGCAGTATCCTTGCTTGGTCTCCTCTGTATATTTTTATATCCTGTATTTTTCCCATCCTGGGTACCGGAGTGCAATGGGCGATTATGGCTCGGTTTGATAAGCATACAAGGAGCGACAATCTCTTTTGTGATTACAGCGATCCAACTTGGTGGGTGTTAGGGTTGTTCTCTCGTTATGAGCTTGGCTTTTGAGTTCTGATTACTCAACTAGGATCCGATTCGCCGCCTACGCTGGTACGCCGTGGACACTCACTGTCCCTTGTCTCTATTTCTCCATCACCACTTTAATTCGGATCCACAAGACAAATAAACACCTCGAGCGTTCTCGTGATCCTGATGTAGATGTGGAAAACTTGACTGAATTGCCACGGCGGCCACAGCACATACACATGACCCGTCTATCGTCGGCGTCCTCTCGGCCTTCCAACAATCAAACCTCGAGTTCCAGTTTGGCCACGAATCGAGGGTTACACGGACATCCAATCACGATGATGACCTTTAACACCTCCAATTCTTCCATTTCCATAGAATCTGGTTCTCGCAATTCTTCTCTCTACCCCACTTTTGCTAGTATGCCTCGTACAGACACAGTGCCCATTCGCCCTAAGAGGGACTCAGTATCATCAACTACATCTACGGAACCGAAAGAAGCCTGGAGGCAAATCTCAAGACCTTCAAATCCTTCCAGCTTGAATCTTGACAAGGCGTGCTCAGTTAATCGAGATGGTGTTGGCGCCAATGTAGAGACAAGAGGTGAAGACACCATTGATGATGATTGTTCAAGTGTATTCCCGCCACCAACCCGACGCTCCAGTACAGTATCTGTCTGCAACACCATAACGTCTTTGATTGACATAATATTCCAGCCCTGACGCGAAACCCCCGAAAAATGCTTCCAGTACTGCCTCCGGCTATCTATCGGTTGATTTACTTCCAAATGTACGACACAGTGTGCCAGTTATTTTGATGTGGATGTCTGATACGCGAATTCAGTGCTTTTGCTGGTATACAGGCACTATGTTCCATATCGTCGATCGTTGATGTTGCACGAGGTGGTATTCCTGCACCGTTCGGCACTCAACATGTCGCTCTTCTCTTGTGGGCTTGGGCACCCACCTTTTTCTTCGGTAAGAATAGTTGTTATCAATATGGACACAGTATCTGATCATGTATTTCACGCAGTTCATTGGCGTGATATTCTGAAACGATATTCACGACGGTCTCCATATCCCGTCTCTAGTAAGAAACCTACAATGTAATTTTAGTAGTCCATCTAGTATGCGTGCTATTTCTTTCAAATTCTGCTGAGCTTGCATGTGTATCTTTGGTATTCAATCATAGCGCCAACAAAATGTACTCAACTGATGTGTGAAGCCCTGAAACATGAAACCGGACCAAAAGGGGAAAAAAATTATTGCGTCTACGTAACATTTATACATCCATCTTATCCTCTTTCTCCCATCCAGGGTTCTTCTGTAGAATGACAAAGCCTTCCAGAACATGCGCAAAGGGAATGTACTCCTCCGTCGCAAGCTCTGACCGCTCAGTCGTACCCACCCGCACAGGCGTTTGATGCGTTTGGAACCCTGAAATAGTTCTAGGTTTCCCAGCCTGGCCAACGACATCGACCGCCTAGGGTTAAATCGCTCAATGTGGATTAACGCTGATGAGAAGGAGATAGTACACACCTGACCGACTCTCACTGTGACAGGGAAGCTGTTGAGCTCTTCGTCGAGAGTAATGAGGAATCGAGGGAACATCGCAGTGACGAGGAAATACAACATCCAATGGTACTTATCCAAAACAACTAGAGGTCTCGGGTCAGCGCACTGTAATGCTATATACTATGTATCAGCAGACGTACACCCTTTGGCGTCTGTAAACGCTGTTATGGTCGCCAGCAGACCCGCCACAGCAGGTCGGCTCATGATACTACGGTCACAGAAGAAGGGATTGAGGCCAATAGTGCCTTTACCCATGTGTACTAGACCCTGCGCAATCCGCACCATGAACAAGCAATCGGGCTCCTTGTAGTAGTACCCCGCGAGCTGGCGAAGCATCTGGGCAAGACGCGCGTTGTTGGTACCTGCACCGACGAGACCCATGGCGAAGATAGCGTTCAGTGCAACTGCGAGGTCGTTATCGTGGCTGTACTTTGATAGGGTGTCGAGGATGGGTAATTGGGGGTTTGAGGTGCTGACGAGACCGATGGCGAGGGGTACGCATTTTCGAATAATGGGTTCTCCATAGTGCATCTACGTCAATATCAGTCGACGTCGGATGGAGGGGCTGAGAAAGAGATGTACGTACAAGATGGTTGAACTGTCTCAGCGACATTTCGGCACCGATATCTTCGCCCATGGCGATCAACGCAACAGCGAGGACTGCAAATGATTGGAAAGTATCGTCGCGCTTCTCTTTCGGCTGCTCTTTCTCTTTCTCGTCCTTTTTCTCATTCTTCTTCTCCTCATCCTTCTTCTTGTCCTTACTGGAAACTATGTGCTCGTCGCAGTGATGTAGCATGGCCTGAACCTGGAGAACGTTTCCAGTTCCGGCAAAGGCGCAGGCTTCAACTATGATTTGTGCCGTCTTGGAAATAGGGTGTTCAATCACCTTCAGCGTTTCAATCGTGGCATCCGAGGCATCCTGAAGGCCTATTCACAACACATCAACGTCAAGATACCTTTCCGCGTGGTTCCTTGACATACCAAGGTACAACAGCCCAAGACCAAGCACCATAAATCGAGCCCACTTCTCATCCAACGACTTATCCTCCCGATCCGCCTTCTCCATCAGCGTCTGCAAAATCGTACCCGTGACTTCCCCATTCTCACTCCCGACGAAAATGAAACCCAGCGCCAGCGCAGCCAAGCTCGCAATCTCCATTGATACCGAATCGTCCGCCACATGCGGAAGGAGGAACGGAAGGAGGTCCTCGCGGTGGGACCCGGCGTACGCGAGACCGAGACCCATGAGTGCGCTCGTTTTAAGGGGTACAGATTTGTTTTCTGTGAATTCGCCGAGCAATGCAAGGGCTGCGTCTGCTTCTGTGCGCACACCGGAGTTGAGGATTCCAGTGGCGAAGAGGGCACCGGCTTTGATGTGTTCTTCGGCTGAGTATGTGTATTTATCAACATGGCTGAGACCGACGTCTGTGTCCCAGAGTAGACTTAGGCCCAGAGATGCAGCGGCGCTCATCATGCCTGTAACATGGCAACGTAAATAGAATAATTTTCAAATAAGGAAAGCTTACCATGGTCCTTGTTTTTGTAAATCCAGCTGTTACCCTCGTCCGCTTCGACCATGAGCTTGTCATTGCCAAATCCGGCATTGACGAAAGCATTGACAAAAGTACCAGCCAAGTTTCCACGCGCAGAGTCGACATTCGAAGTTGCTCCAGGTCCTGTCAATCATGAATAAATAGAGTATGTGAAAAGACGGTACATACTTGTGTTCTCTAGGTGAGATTTATATACATCTTCCAAGCTCTTCGCCTCTAAGACACCCAACTCCTTTCCGAATTCTCGGAAATGAGTGCTAAGTCGGCTGTTGCTCAAGCATTCCAGGAGATCTTCCGGTATTTCTTCCTGGAATTCAACGTCTGCATCACCATCCGCATCTTCTGATGGCGGGTGTAGCCATTCAAGGGGAATTTGCGCGCGTGCGAGGAGGAAAGCGAGTTGTCGTTTCATGAGACTACGTGAAGAATAAGACAGCGATACAGGAAGGATCGACACAATACATACGGGTTACCGGGGGCGTTGAAGTCTTCGCGAATCAATTCAGGGTTACCGAGACGAATGGCGAGTGCGAGAGCTTCAGGGAACTTCTGGTGTTGGACATAGATGGTGTGTGCTGTTTGAAGAAAAGATACATCGTCTGGAGGGGGAAGAAGGTTGACCATCCTGAAGAACTTGAACAAAAGACTGCGGTCTCTGCTTCGTCAACGCACCTGATCATGTATTGGCAAACCCGGCCGTAAGTATTCTCATCGACGAGAGGAACAATATCTTTAATAATCTCCAACTCTTCTAGAAGATCAACCGCGTCTGGTTCGGCATTATGGCCAAGGAAGAAGATAGCACATTGTCTCGCGAGCGAACGGAGGTCGTCAATCGTTCCAGGAAGCTTGAGAGTGTCAGTTTTGTCTTCCTGTCCTGCCTGTTCACGTAGTGTGTACTCGTCGCCGAGTTCCGCCGCGAGATGGCGCACGTACTCGTGTCCCCATGTACCTGGATCAGCGAGAGGCGAGTCCGCTGGTCGAAGAGAGGCGGAAAGGAGACGGTATTTGAGAGTCCCACGGGGCTGGGTGTCAGAATATGTCATTGCCAGAACGGAAAGGATGTCGCCAAAAAGACTCTTAAGTACGGTGAGACGAGGTATGTCTAGAGAAATTTTGAAGGAATTACCTTGTCTTCTGATATTGGCCATGTTTCGTACAGGGCCTGAAGGTCGGGATAATGAGGACGCAAGAACTTGAGGGGTTTGGGCACGGAAGTCATTGACGATGTTGACGTCCTTATTAGTGTACGCAGCGTCTCCAAAGCGGGCCTATATAGCTCTGTATTTGGTTCCTTGTGGCGCAATAGGTGATTTAAGGAACTTGAGAAGAATTGAGAGAACATACTTTCAGGCGTTCGACTAGCATCTCAAGTTCACCTTTGAGCTGCTGGTCTTCCTCTGACTTGTGTCACATAAATTCAATTCCAAAGTAATATAGGCAAAACCCAAATAGTGCTTACCAGCTCTTCGCCCTCCTTGCCACCCTCCTTCGACTTGCCATCCTGGAGCAACTTAGATGACCCCTCTGCTTTGTCCTTCTCCCCGTCTTCTGGCTTCTCCTTCTTCTGTGGGTCCTCCGATTTGACAGAGATGGCGAACTCCTGGGCCTTGGTCATGGGCTGTCGCAGTGAAGAGAAGAGATATGGACGAGAATTCAAAACGCAACGCGACGCGCGTTCAGGGTTCTCACGGTACCAAATCGGGAATGGCGGCCAAAGCTCGAAACTCGGCTTGCAGGCTGTCTGCCCTGTTGCTGTGTTCTGCGCGCCGGCTTGCACGTCCTGGAGCAAGTGTGCTCGCGGGAGGGCCTTTGATTTCTTCAAATGGGCGAGGGAATTCAGATCACGATTCCTGGTGTGTATTTTACTTCTAATTAAGTCATTGTGCCTCGTGCTCAGCGCCAGCAGATTTTGACGAAGACGATTATGGCTCAACTTCGACGACGCCGTTCGGGCGCTCGGCGACGTCTGCATTTGGCTTCAGCTTTGGAGGTTCTGGTCAGGACTCACCGATCCTAGCGACGCCTGTTGCAGACCGACATGAACGCTTCTTCACGTCTCATTCGCGGATGGATTCCGTGACTTCTGACGACTCGATGCATTCAGTGACGACGCATATGAGCAAGCCGTTTCACTCTTCTTCGTCTTCCATTGCCACTAGTGCAAGCGCGTTCTCGAAGAAACCTTCCTTCGCGTCCATCCGCAACGCGTTCAAAAGTGGGAAGAATAATCACATTGAAACTCCTCCTCTACCGTCTATTGAACAATATGGAGATTCGGTGCTCAAGAACCCGTTTAATCGTTCGACATCTTCGCTAAATCAGACTTCCAAAAATGCTATCAGCGCTGCGAGTCCTCAATTTAGACCACCCACACCGAGCTCAAGAGCACAAAGGACTAAGCAGCATGGCAAGTCACAGCACTCTCAGACAGGCTCCATCTTC
This sequence comes from Termitomyces heimii, assembly GCA_003313675.1. NCBI lineage: Eukaryota > Fungi > Basidiomycota > Agaricomycetes > Agaricales > Lyophyllaceae > Termitomyces > Termitomyces heimii. The sequence continues at coordinate 29,498 of QLON01001741.1, read as the reverse complement.
TACACATCTGACGGAGGCAGTGATTACGGTCACGGATACTCTTCTTCACCCCCGCCTGTCCCCCGAATGCCAAATGCATTCGGTCAGAATGCACGAAGTGAAACACCACCCACAGACTACGAAGAAGACAAGATCGTCGTAGACCCGAAAACCCCGTCTGACTATGCCCTTCATGCTGTATTCATGCGGTTCGCTCGAATTGCAGACAGCAAAATCGAAATGTTTCTCCAGCAGCGACCTGTGGGTCTAATGTCTTTTTTCATATTCTTTTTCTATCCGCTCACGAGCCTACAGCATCAAGAACCAATACTTCTCCACGACATCATAGGCCCAGGTATCGATCCTGAATTCGACGAAACCCTCAGTTCCCTCGCCAAGATAGCACAGCGGCACACAAAACCCGTATTGGACTCCATCATGCGCTGGAGGCGCGGCCAACAAGAGGAGATGTCTGATCCTTCTCCAACGATCCGCACGACCCGCTACAATGAACTTCCGGGCCTACTGTCCGAGCGGAAGTCTTTAATTGCCATCTATATCATGTGCAGAGCCCTTATTTCGGTTATGCAATCAATTTCGAAGGATGCGCTCGGAGAGGTTGTGGGGCATAGGCTTGAAGAGAATACCTTTGAACAGTTTAGGAAACCAGACTTGAAGCTTTTGACGCAGTCTGCAAATCATCGGATGAACTCTGATTTGTATGCTACGCTTCTTGGGCATATTGCGAATGTCAGGTTGGTGTATTGCTGTGTATTTGAGGACGTGTCTTAGTGGCTACAGATTTACGAGCGTCACGGATCGTTTTCTGGCGGAGCTTGGACCTATTGCTCATGGCCAAGTGGTCAAGGACCATGATATGAAGTATGAAAAGTTAATTACAGGTCTAAAGCACATCCAGATAAAGGTGAATGTTTATTTTCTCTGTGCTTTGCTGATATCAATGATTAACTAGGTGTGGCCTCCGGAGTCTTTTGAAGAGGGTGCAGAATTTATGGAGACGTTGTCCAAGTCTTTCGGAAATGCACACGGAATGCGACTAAAAACAACTTTTGCTGAGACGTTAACTCATATTTTGCACCCTATTGGAAAGGTGCGTGATATTTAATTGAACGCCTCTTTTTGCTTCGGCTATAAAAGTATTATAGACCGCTCAAGCTGAGACGAACAATCCTCAATGGGCAAAGGCGATTGAGATTATCTATCCAAAAGCCCGGGAGATGATGTCTAAACCGCGTTATTGGCCAGTTGCATTTCCTTTGGCTATCACGAGTTTGTGTGTAGCACCTCAGGCCTACTTCCTCAAGAATTGGGTGCTTTGCTTTGAGGCTGCATGCTCGAAACTCAAAGTATATAAACTCCTATATCCTATTCCAAGACAGCAGTCTGATATTTAGCCATAGGAAAAAACATGGAGGACGGCAATTATGAATGGAGTCGTGCGGCTAATATGGACTTACTTATATCGATGTCAGGAGTCAGCGTCTGCGACGACCACAAGACTTGATTCTTTGCTCAAGCACCTCTTCCCTAACAATCGTTCTACCGTTTTACCCAGTGACGAACACTTTGAGCCCTTCATATACACTGTACACTTCATCCTTTCTCGTCACTTCGACTTCGGGAGAGAGCTTTGTTTGGAACTCCTTCATGAGTCCTTCATCTCGTCTCTACAGCAGCAAAATAGCAATTTAGGGAGTATGCTTGCATTTGAACGGATATCCATTGCCGTGCAAGCAATCCTTCTTTCCTTGCACGTTATGGAGAAGGAATCAGGGACACCTACCTGGCCAAGCAGCGCCGACTTTACTTCTGTCCCTCCGCGGAGTGACTATCCAACGTCTTCTGAAGTCCTTCCCCCCTCACTGTTATCCCAGCCGTGTATGAAAGAATTTTTCGACCGATGTGGAATGACCCTCGTTGCCATCGTCTTGCACTGCTTCAAAAACGTGGGTTCAATGTCTCTTTTCGACGAACAGTGGTCCGTCTCGCGCTTCCACCTCGCGCCTTATGAAGAGGTCCACAATTACGTTACTCGACCACATGCAAATGGGCCGACGGTGGTTTACCCCAGGAGCTGCATCCCGCAGATAAATATACTTCAGGTCTGCTTTCAATCTTGGCCCCGCCTTCTTCATCCGACTATCCCGCTGGATGAAGCGCTCGGCATGCTTTTCCGGGGCGTCGTCCATGTGGAACCTATGCTCGTTGATACGGCTTCTGAGGCTTTGAAGCGGTTCATGGCTGATTCTACGCGCGTTCTCACTCTCTTATCGAGTTTCACGAAGTTCTTGTTTAGCCCTTCTCGCATTGCGAAGGAGGGAACGCCTGTGCAACTTCTTGTGACATCTTTGAAAGTGTTGAATTTGTGGGTTGACTTCGTGGATAGTTGGATATGTGGACTTCTGTCGGAGAAGGCGGGGAAATTGGCCGAGGAGAAACAGCTGATAATGGAAAGGTGCACGGAGATTGAGAGTGCAGCGCTGTTTTTGCTTGCCCATCAGGATCGGAACATCCATGCTACGGGTGTGAAGGTGGTTCGGCTTCTGGGTCGTTTGGCTGATGGCCTCCGATCGTCTGCGAGTCCCTGGCCAAATTTCGTCCTTGTAGATTATTTACATGGAAAGGGGATTGAGAAGACATATCTTCGGGGTTATGATGACCTACTCGAGGGGTCCGAGCTCCTCCGACTGGAGCAATGGCGCGAATTAAAACGCAATGATCTGCCCTTACGCATTGCGGACAGCCCGAATGAACAAGATCGCAAGTTGTGGCATTTCGTTTACCCTGCGCTCCTCCAACAGTGTATGAACCTTGGTGCTGCCTTGGGTCCTTTCCGTGAAAGTGTGATGGCTGCTGGGTCGCGACTCCATCCGACTATAGCCCTTCTTGCAGGGTTAAGCAATCGGATCGCTGGTGGTATGCCAAACAGGATGACCTTAATGGATCCCAGTACAAAGAACAACAAGCCTCTCGTTGACCAATGGCGACTTTGGGTCAAGGTGCTTTGTGCTACCGCAAGCTTTTCGGAGGCTCATCGGCCTGTATTGACGCAATTGGGACGCGAGCATACCCGAGCACCATCGGATGCGAGCTTCGAACGCGAGCGGCTCTCCACAACTCGTGGGCTGTTCAGGTACCTGACACCTTTCCTGGACTCGGAGCACATAGAGTTTCGTGATGCGGCGGTAGTCTGCATCAGCATTTTCCCGTGCAACGCCTATCCACAACTTCTCGAAGACCTTAGTCTACTTGCCGGTCGTCAATTCTATGATGATCCTCGAGCAAAATCGAGTCCATTATCAAACGTTGAACAGAATGTCGGTATCCTTGCTAATCGTCAGTTTCACGATGAAGCGAGGTCAAAGCCGGGGTCTTCTGTTCTCTCAGAACGCACCCGTCGGCAGGAGCGTCTTCATTCGGCCGTAGCTCATATCTATTACCTCACTGCACCTTACCTGCAACTACAACGCTCGGCAGGGCGGCAGGCTGCCCTTGCCAATGTTCTCAAGTTTGTTCGTACAACCCAATCTTTCCTCTCTGCTTCTGAGATGCGCGATAATTTCACTCTCCAACGTCTGCGACGCTATTTCTGCGGGACAGTAGAACGCCTTTTTGATGGCTTGGCGGCGCTCAAAGATTCTGACCGATTCATTCCTTCAAACATGCATCTCACGCTCTATCGGCTCTGTGAAGAGTGGTGCCAGCTGGGTCCGCAAGCCGAAAGTATCAAACAGCGGCAAATGTTGATGCAGAGAGCCGCGGCAGCTTCTGTTCCCCAAGTGGAATCTCAAGCTGCCTTAGAGCGGTTCAAGAATGATACGACCTTGCTATCGCACGCGGCTGTTGGTGCCCTTGCCTCTCTTTGCGTATGTTCTATCTCAGTTGTAATAATCATTACTGACGTAAATATTAGCAAAAGGCGTTTTTCCCGCCTGATATGTCGTCCGGTTCGCCTACTACCGAACGACCAGTAATATTTCCTGAATATTCGAAGCCTTTGACGTCGGTGTCCATACTAGAAAGATTGAGTGGCATACTTTCCTCGTCTCACGAACCCAATCAGACACAAGGAAAGTAAGTACCGAAACCGAGATGCTTCCAGAATTTTTGCTTAATGAGGCTCTCTTCCATAGAAAAGCCCTCAAGTCTTTACTGTCATGCAACTCACATGATGGAGAATTTCTGAAGGAGTCTCTTAAGCGTGCCGTAGTTTTAACCAGCGAAGCCGATACCTGGAATGGGAGATTTTTCGAAGTCGTCTCCGAAGTTGTTTGCATCAATCCAACACACGGATTTTCTTTCGCACAAGTCGTTTGTCTTGGCTTATCAAATCTCCGACATCCTGCGTTAACAACTCGGCGTCATGCTTTTGATATGTTAGAAGCCATTCATCAGCAATCATCGGGACTTCTTCCTCTTTGGAACTTCGAGGCAACTGTAGGAAGCTTCGCGTCGAGCACATTTGTCCATGCGCATCGGATGATTTCCGACTCCTTGTCAGGGGAGCACCCTCATCAAGCTATCGACATCTTGATACAATTCGCGACGTGGCTCCCGCAACTTCCAGAGGTCGTTTCCGCTACTAATGTCACCATTCTAATCCTCCAGAGCCTGGAGTTCTGGATTCCAAATATCGAACTTATGCCAGAAGATCGATCGAATTGGTCTCCCCGAGCCCTCTCGGCACTATATCATCTTGTGTCACTGACGTGCCGTTATGGCCAGACGCATCCAGAGCAGATTCTCGTCATCTGGAGAAAACTTGTTGAGTCGTCTCACCCGGCGAATGGTCATGCTACTGTAAGGTTCTTGCTGGAACAGTCTCACAAAGTCGGAAGTACGATATACGTTGACTGTGCAGCCAACATTGTATCGTCTCTTTGCCAGACGTCTATCACCCGACAGATTTCTGAAGAACTGTGCTCCGTCATTGAACCCGCTCGGATGCTGCCAATAATAGAACATAAGCTGACGTTCCCAGCTGCACATGACATGGAGTTGTGGGACAACCTCGACGCCCTCTTTGCGGAGGAACCTCGATTGTCGTTGGGACCGGCCCAGTTTGCATGGCTCTTCCTGGCCGATGTTTCCATCCAACGTTGTTGGGAGATGAACACAGAATTACCGATACTGCTCCATGCCTTATTCACTCATCTTGATCATCGATTTCCCTACGTTCAACGAAGAGCTCAGCGTATGCTTTTCCAATGTCTCAGGTCATGGGCCCCGGGGTATGATGAATTAGTAGAACGCTCAGCCAATCCTGGTCGCATAAACATTAAAGCTCGAATCGATCAATTAGAAAAGGATGCTGAAAAGTTATTTTGGAAAGATGATGAGGTTGCGGAAGAGGTGGAAGAGAAGATGAAGTCCCTTTCTTCCCGAGTCCTTGAACTCCTAAGTCCCCTCTCGCCGAAGCTAGTTGAAGAGTGGGGTAAACTTGCTCTTGCATGGGGAACCACGTGCTCCATTCGTGCAACCGCATTCAGATCCTTGCAGATTTTTCGAGCTCTCAAGCCTAAAGTTGTTCAGAAAGACGTGGCTGTTCTACTCGGGCGCTTGTCTAATACTATCTCTGCCGAAGATGAAAATCTTCGGTCCTTCACCACTGAACTCCTGCGGACTCTCACTGGTCAGACTACATCTGGCGACGTCAATTGGAGCCTTCTTCCCCAAATCTTTTGGTGTACATGCGCCTGCCTTTCTACAACGAACGAGGATGAATTTTCTCAGGTTCTCGTACTTTTGGAAACGCTACTTACGAAGATAGACTTGGATGATCGGGACACTGTGGAGCTCCTTATCAGCAAGCGACCTAAGGACTGGCAAGGGGCTTTCTCGTTGCAGCCACCACTGTTGAAGGGCCTTAGATCTTCAAATACCTCGTCGAAGACCCTGCAGATACTGCAAACCCTTTCTGCAGTGCAAGACGATCGCCTCATTGATCCTTCTGGTGGGCGCGTTCGAGATCTATACACTTTCTCGTTGCCTTGGTGTCTCCAGGCCATGGCGTCGGACAAACCAGAGGAAGAACTGAAGGAATTTGCTTCAAATATCAGTAAGCTCGCAGTGGCAGAAGGTAGACAAAGTATACAAAAGATTATGATGTCTTTCGCTAAGAGCCATTTCCGTACGCGAGACGACTTTCTTCGTCAGTCAGTGGGCAGTCTTCGGGAACACTACGGTGCGGATCACTGGACAGAGATTGTGACACTCCTTCTCGGTCTGGTTCTAAATCGAGAGCGGTGGTTGCAAATCCAGGTAATGCAGGTCCTCAAAGTTCTTTTTCAACAAAGGGAAACGAGAAACCCATTTGAGCTGTTGGGGTCAGAGTTGCTCATGCCTTTACTCCGCTTGTTGGAGACGGACCTTGCGCCGAACGCTCTTGATGTTCTGGAGGAACCGATGACGATGTCTGGCGGTTTGCCTGCCAAACATGTCTTGCGGATGAGCATGCATGGCCAGATACTTTCGGAGCGAGCTGACAACAATCCTGCTTCAGTTGCTAGAGTCTTCGGGGTTCCACAAGAATCAGGATGGTGTATTGCTCAGGCGGATCAGCTTAGGGAGACCTGTCGCGCGAACCTAATGGCCGTGTTCGATACCTGTTCAATTGCTACAAGACCGTCCCGCATTGATTTCGAGCCTGAAGTCGAGGCATTGGCTTCTTTAGAATCCACGGAGGAAGACTTGGGTGATTTGGTGAAGGATCTCCACGAGCTCTCTAGCTTCTTCCAGGAGGATGAATCGTCTAAAACTTCTATTTCATTGCCTCCACCAAGTAAGAGACTGGAAGCACGCGTCGCTGCCATTCTTGCAAAATCTACAGCCCAGGATACTGTGAATGATACCCCTCAGACCCCTTTCGTCGACGTTTTTCGTATAGGAGGCATTAGCGATGACCTCTCAGCCTCAGACGAATCCGATGACGACTCAGATACCGATTCCGAGCTAGATGCTTTTATCTTCGATTCTCCAACCGCATATCGCAGCACACCTAATGGTTTCAAGTTTAGTTAAATTACTGTCCTTGGTTTATTGACTATCTTTTTTTCTTTCTTTCCTATACATCTCTCCGCAATTGTTATTGATTTCACTGCCTATACGTACGTACACATACTGTAACACCTCACATATTTTACTCGCGCATACTGACCTTTGTAAAATTCAAAACAATATAAACTAATTTTGTAATCTATACTTAGCAACGCTCGAAGACCTTATATAGGTCCGGAAGACTGGCCGCTTGTACAACATCCCGATCCAACAGCGACTTTGGCGCAGAGAGATACCTTCGCATAGCCGGAAATAGGACATACTGTATTTGCCACCTCTCAGCTTTCTCTTGAGCCTGTTCGTCGTCAGACCCTGATGCAGGCACAACAGTTTCTCCTGGAGTGTAGAAGTAAGCCAGTTCTCTGAGGAACGTTTCAAAGCACTCCATTTCCGACGCCCAGTCAACCTAAAGAAGCTCGTGAAACGGCCAAAAAAACATTCACCAGACTAATAATCAATCACCTGTGGCCCGAGTCTCATAAGGAAACTAGGCAAGTTATTGAGATTAGGTGTGTAGTCTCTGAGTAGCAATGGTAAACTCTCGACGAGGCCTGCGTCTGATATGCATAGCGAGAAATACTCAGCGAGCATTTCACGACGAGGCATAAGAATCTTGACTATTCGCTGTAAGGCGATTTCAGTCGAAGGATAACTCACGAAAAAACGAGCGCAAGAACTGACGTCGACAATTTGCAATTTACTCAGCTTGCTATCCTTTGTTGACTCTTCGGCGTTTACCGCAATCTCCACGAGGGTACGAAGTGGAGGTGGTGGGTCGAGCTTCATCCGACTAAAGTTGCCGAACTGTCGCACGCCTAGTTGATAAAAAAGTTCTTCTCTACGGAGCAACTGTTAGAATTCGAAATGAAAAAAAGATTTCCGACTCACGCTAATGAACCATGATTGACCAAATACAGATTGGTGGAATGTTGGATCAAGGAAAGAGACCTCGGGAGATCGACGATCCCCACGAATGTATGTTTCTCCAGGATTTCCGTCAGTTCTATGAACCCTGTCAGCCTGTTCATATCTATCTCGTCACATTACAAACGAACGTCTGTGTTTCCCTTTCATGATCTTCCGACGTAAATCCAATACCGATGTCAAGAAACATGTTGATTCCTTAATTTCGCGAGATTTTAACGTTTTTGCAGACGACTCGTCCTGAACCTTCCCCGAACTCGCAACTTGAGCGGGGTATGTGACGGGGAACATTGAATCGAGGGTCCGTTCTTTCAATGAGGTTCGAACTTTGTGCTGAGACAATGTTTTCTTCAATTTCGGGGCTGATTTATATCGTCAGTACCATAGAGGGACATGGTGAAGTGACCTTACCCTTGGACACATTCGATGATTCTTCGTCTTCTTCTTCTACCTCCATTGCGTCACTAGTTTCTCGCTGTTTGCCCTTTCTCTTCTTGGAAGGCTCTTGCTCAGCGCTGGCGACTCCTCCGGTGAGCAAAGTCTGGAAAGAACGAGACGGATGACAGGCACAGTTACATCACATGAAGACGAGTATTCCACTAACCTGATATTCAAAAGTCCTTGAGTGGTTCTGTGCCGCTAGTGCCTTCTGGAACCCATCCGATACCCTCTCAGTTATTTCTTCCTCATTCAAGAAGTGAACTTCACGCTTCGTCGGATGTACGTTGACATCGACCGATCTCGGGTCTATCTCCAAGCTACAATGGATAATATAAAAGGCGAACGCAAGCACTGGAAGAGGCTGACCTGAGGTATACGAACGGGGAACTACCTTTTGGCAAGATTCCGTTGTAAACTGCCTCAAAGGCACGTTTCATACGCGATGATTCGACCAACCGGTCTTTGAAAACGATGAAATGACGATTTGGTTAAGAAAAAAAGTACGTACGATTGATGAAAAGGAGGAACACCATTTTCTTCGCTTGATAGTTAGCATTAGTGATGTAAGCTTCAGCATGCCATGCTTCTGGGTCATCCTCAGGTTCATCGGTTTCCATATCTTCACCTTGGCCTTCCTTGTCTTTTGACGACGCCTTGACCGGCACTAGTTCCTTAGCAATAGAATGGCCATAAAGTAGCCGGATAGTATTCGGAATATCGGATGCAGACGGGCTTGAAAGATCAGGAGTTGGAGAACCTGCCTATTACGCATGATGTTAATCGGATGCTGGAGAACTTCAGGGAACAAACCAACCTTCTTACACACAAAAGCGACTTTTGGATTGTGTATTGCATATTTTGTCAGAACATCAAGTATACGAGAGTATTCTTCAGAAGAACTCTTCAAAGCGGACAGTCGCGTCGGCGTATTATAGAACATATCTTCTATCTGTTCATTCAATGGGACATTGGTAGATGTAAACGGGGAAAAAACCTCTACTTACAGTAATCGTAGTTCCATCATTCCCTGCGCATGGTTTGGGGTCGACACTTTGACCCGGTTTTGGTGGTGCAAGATGGCCGTCCGCATAACAGGCTCTATGCAAGATTATTATTCATTGTCATGTACTCTGCAAGGTTTGTTATTCTTACTTCCATGCGCAAGATTCACTTTTGATCTTTGTAATAACCGAAAGATGAGATACGTGTGATATCGAGGCCAAAGCCTCGCCACGAAATCCGTAAGTTTGAATACGTGACAAGTCAGAAAACGTTTTGAGTTTAGAAGTTGTGAAGCGTTCCGCAAGGATAGAAAGATCCGATTTCTACAAAAGAAGGTATTAATGCGATATTTGTAAATTCTATTCCCTTATTTACGCGTATTCCACACCCATTGTCCTGAATCTGCAAGAACTTCATTCCTCCATCTTTGACAGTGACGCGTATTGATGTTGCGCCCGCATCAAGGCTGTTCTCTATCAGTTCTTTTAGGGCAGACGCTGGTCTGTGGATGATCTTGAAGATAGTCGAGACTTATTTATGCTTGCCATATGAGGTCGAGAATCAACACATACCTCGCCGGCAGCAATTCGGTTGATGAGAGATTCATGAAGTCGGCGAATTGGAAGAGGTTCGGCAGTACCGTTAGAGTCTTCAGAAACCATTGAAGTGCAGATTAAAAAGATCGTGAGGAAAGAAAAGGAGAAGACGACTACTAACCCTTTCGCCAGCCGTGACCAGCGCGTCAGAGTCACGTGGCAGAATCTTTGAGCCGATCCCAATTTTTTAAAGCCCAACACGCAAGTCCGACACGGCACTTCCTTAAAATATTTGCCTTCTATGTGCATTCCGGCCCACTTCCATGACTAATTTCAGTTGCTGTCCTTTACTCACATGATGTATTCAAGTACTATATGCCGAATGACGGCAATGCTTAGCAGTACTCTGAATCAATCGCCGGTCGGCCGTTGATCGGTAGTATTGCAAGTGTGGAAGCGTTCTCAACTTACAAGGGGTGTGATAGACGTTATTTATTCGTAGAATTCTGCTCAGTAGCAGCGCAGGAACACATGTTGCCCTGCTGCCCTGTCCGTGGAGAAATCATCTCCATTTAAATTGTGTAGCCGTTATCGGCACGATGCCATTGTTGCCGTGTCTCAGCTTCTACTTCCATTCATCGCAGAGTTACTCTTAAATTCGCTACTCCGAGTATAGAACCCATCAAAGCAAATTCTGCGACAGCAATCTTTTTCTTGTCGTCCATCAGTAATGGCCGCACTTGCGTCGACACAGACAGCCATTAACTCATCACTACATGCCATGTCAATGGGAAGCGATAAGTATAGAGGTGCAGTAGTAGAGGTGCGTGTTGCTATTCGCATATTCCATATCTTACACATCTTAATATATCGATATCCCGACCAGGACCTTCAACTGCCTCCTGCATTTTCGCTGCCTCTTTCTGAGCCGATCTCCCAGGCCGTCGAGCTGGCGTACGAACGCGATTTCTCGCACATACCGTACGTATCATCCAGAAACCATACAGATCGTTTACTTAGGTAGCAATGCCAGCGTTTTGGACCGCCACAGGAGACCAGTAGGATATGTAGACGTTGCCAAGTTGAAGGAGAAGTGGGAAGCAAGCGAGGCTGATCCCGTGAGTCGATAACCTCTCTGATTCAATTTCGTATGATGTTCTGACCTACGAAGGCCGATAAAGTATCCAAGTATATGACCAAATTCATGCGCACAGCGTCTCATCCATATACCATCATAACACCTCTGACGCCGCTTTCCGATCTCGAACAATTCCTGCAGACACATCTTTTCGCATTGGGTACGATATTCTCTCCTTCTTGTTCTATCTTGAGGTAGATCCTTGCTTCGCAGTGACCGACACGAATCGGAAGTTTGTCCTCGCGGTGGCCACACAACAGGATCTCAACAACTTTGTATCGCGTCGTGGCGTCTGATCCTAAGTGTATTGCTAATATGTACAATTCCTTGCTCAGCCAATTTTGTAGTATCATATGATTACACGCTTTATCGATAGACTGTCCTTAATCCACTGTTGTGTTACCTTGCCTCTGAACTCGTTCAGCGTTGTTGAAGTCCATATAGGGGGTTATCTCCTAAGTTATCATCGCCTCGTCGAGAATTCACTCCACTATACACCAGCGCCACAAATGTCTCTGTTTTCTGAAGGTTGATGACGTTATAGGGGAGTAGGACAGCGCCATGGCATCCACTTGAATGCGCCACAGCCTCTGGAATAGGAGGAACGACCCACTTTTCCTCCGCCATAAAAGGGTCTCTCTGCGGCGCAAACAAACTCATCTCACTATCTTACCAACCACAACCTACTTGTCTAACAGCACTACTAAATCACACAACTACCATCTATCATGTCGTCTTCTGACTACACCACCAACTACGAAACTAGCTATGCTTACGAGGAGCCCTACTACCAGCGCCCTCGAGACTCGGCCGCTCTCTGGCTCGAGTTCCCTGCTGCCAAGGAATACAATCAGTGCTACTGCGCACTTTGCGATAGACACTTTAAATCGCTGAAGAGGCGTGAACGACACGTCGCCAGGTCCTCCATACATCCTTACTGTGAGATCTGCGATCGTCGATTCTTGAACGGCAACGCTCTGCGTGCAGTAAGTCCACTTGCCCCTATCGTTGCTACCAGTGAGGTTAACCATATATTCCCTCTATAGCACATCCTGTACTCTTCTGACCACCGCTACAAGGCTGGCGTTGACGATTTGGACGATGTTCAGTTCTCCTATGACGATATGGCCTGGGAGACGCATGATGATTTTGACTGTGACGATCATGATCATGTTGGAGATGAAGTCCACGAATGCATTGCACACCTTGTCAAGCGCCATGACGAGGAAGAGGAAGTAGAAGAGGAGCAGAATGAGTCGGGCCCCCCTGCGACAGAGTTCACCTGCCCCATCTGCGAACATGTCCCCAAGACCGTTTGCTCCACGCTGTGCGGCCACATGTTTTGCGCGCCGTGCATAAAGATGGCGTTTGATGTTTCTGGGTTGTGCCCGGTCTGTGACGAGGAGGGAAATGTTAACCAGCTTAGAAAGATGTACATCTCTTCCTGATTTCAATATACCTCCTTTTTTTGACTCCTTTTTCCTGATCTTGTGTTGCTACGCTTGTTTGACATGCCTTTATAGCTCCGACGCTTTGTACTATGCTCAACAGACTAATGAACAGGTCATGCCTACCATTTTGGATTATGGTCATTTCGTTGCGTTCGATGCAACAGTGAAAGTGTTACTTACTTGATTTACGCATACTTGACACAGATGTCGAAGCGATAGATGTCTGTAACATCTGTGGAACATGGTAGTCTTGATTTTTGAGAGAAAGAGGCATGTAAAGTTGTCCGTTCCTTTGTCCAGGCTTTGCGGTCCGAAATCCCGATGAGCCAAATCAATCTTTCTTTCAAAGTTTTCACTCGCTGGCGTGTTGCCGATGAGTTGCGTGTGTATTCATGTTTTCGCCGAGTCTTTGATTGATACGCCTCTCCTCTTCGCGGACTCGGCGCGTATGGCGACGCGCGTCTGACCGGCATATCTCGAGGGAAGCAGTATTACTATGACTATAGTCTTCTTGTGCCTCCATCTTTCAACGTCTATCTCACATTCCACCTTGGTGACATATCATGCTCTCAGCCTTGACTCGGACGCAGGCCCGTTTGGGGACAGCCAGAATCACTCGCAGCTCCATGCAGCGGAGGAATTTCATCTCCATCATCCAACAAGGTCATGAAGGATGGCGTCTTACGTATGTTTCTCCAAATTACCGCTTGAGTTGTTGAATCAGTAAATCGCAGCCTTGGACGGGACCCTGTCAAGCTGGAGCCCGGGCTCAATATTGCCATACCAGTATTCCATGAAGTACTCGTTATGGACATGAGGGAGTCCTCTATCGCTATTCCTCATGTCAGCCATTGCTTTCCTAACGCAGTTCTTTCCCTCATCCTCTTGACCCCTTAGCTCACTGGATATACGTTAGATAATGTGCGTTTTCCTTGCAGCCTCCTGTGCACCACATCTCATTGTTTATAAAGGTCCCCGTGACATGTTCTGGTTCTCTGTTTTACCGCGTCACCAACGGATACAAGGTATAGACCTTCCCTTTTGTAGCGTCCCAAGAGATTCACATACCGATCGTGTCGGTCAGGCTCTGTTCGAGGTGAGCAATGTACACGAGAATATCAAGAATACCGGAACTTCAGCGGTCAGATCCGTTCTTGGTCTCTTCTCCTATGACCAGGTATAGTGTTCAATCGTGATTATGTTCCATCAATGCCTTAGATTAATTTATGTACAGGTGATAAGCGACCGCAATGAACTCAACAAGCGTCTGAATACCGTGATTGGGAACTCCATCACCGTATGTGATACTTCCTTACGTATGAAAACATTCGAACTGACTTGTTTTAAGAATTGGGGCGTGGAGTGCTCCAGATTCGAGATACAGACTTTCAAGCCAGCCAATAGGGAGGTGGAGGTACTGTGCATTCAGCGCTTTTTAGGTCTGATTGGAACCTGAGTGTCTCTGAACTCTCAGCGTCAACTGGAACTTCAAATGGAGGCGGAGCGAAATCGGCGGAAACAGCTTTTGGATACCCAGGCACAAATCAATGTCGCCGAAGGCCAGAAACAACGCGTAATTCTTGAAAGTGAAGGCCATGTAAGCCTTTTGAGGTTGCTTCTTTCAATCTCTTGACAGGCCTTTTCTCAGCTTGAGGCCAAGTCAAATGAAGCCGACGCGTTTTTCAAAACCGTCGTTCGTGAGGCTGAAGCAAGGTCAGCACATAACACATTTTCCCCCAGTCAATCATGCAAAATGCTGAAGTTCGTTCCAAATAGACAAAAGCAGGCTCTTATGGAGGCATCTGCACTCGCCTCCCAAGTTGAGGAGCTTGCACAGTCGATAGCTCAAGACAAAGAGAACATTCTCCCTGAAGAACGACAACGAGCGTTGGCTTCCTTAATCGAACTACGACGGCTGGATCAGCTCAAGGCGATTGCTCAGAGTAAGAGCAACTCGACGTACTTTTTTGGTGATCAAGCCATTCTGGGACGAGGGAATGATTCGTATAATATCGATTATGCTGAGCATATCAAAGGCGGACTACTTTCAAAGCCGGTCGTGGGTCGGCCAGAGGTTGTGTTATCTGCGTAAAGAGCTTTGGATGTTTTGTGTTAGGTTTTGTACCTATTGTGGACCTGTATTAATTCATAACACTAATAATGCAAAGTATTCCTCTGCAGCTTGATTGACTCTTGATACCTACTACATCGAAGATGAAAGGCGATCGTGATAGATCAGAAACAAGGAAAACCGAAAAGGTCTGGCAAGAAATAGATTTTTCATATACCTTGGTACTCATATGTACTGATTCCGCTTTGCTACTTGCCGGCCTATTTTAGAAACTGACGTGGCGCACCCGACAGTGCAATTACGCGGTGGCTTCTCCTTGGGACTGTCCTGTTCAATTCTTATCAATTTCCACTTTAAAAGTTTGTCGTTTATAGCCTTGGGAAACAACATCTGTTGCTATGTCGCATTTCTTTTCATTTTGGTGTTGGCGTTTGAGCAGGGTGTTTGACACAATGTACTGATATATATATAAGTGTTGGTATATCTATCGGAGGTAACTCATAACCCACCTCAGTCGGCACTTTAACGACTGAGGTGGCGACAATTGCGTACCCGAACCATATAGTCCGACTTTGACTTTGTTTCTGTATTTTCTTCCTATCTTTCCGTCTGCGGCGGCGGCGGCGTAGGATCACGTGTCCCTGATGCGCCCCTTGTGGGAATACAGCAACGCATTGGTGTAGGTCCGGAGAGTCCGCTCGGTAAACTCTTGGTTCAATCGCTGGTCTACTCCTCCCGTTGCCACAAATATTGCACCTTAAGGAAACAGCATTGACTAGGAGTGAGATATGTTCCAGAGACATGGCGGGCAAGGGCTGGACAAGGCCCAATTACTAATCTTGATGAGAGTGCACGACTATCCGTATACGAGTCACCGTCCACGCCAATATTCATGATTTACTGACGAGTGTTCATATAATATAGCGTTTCTCGGTGGACCCAGGTTTTCCAGTAAGCACGGATGCTTGGATTACCGCCGATTACTTGAACGACTAACCTCGAAAGATTGATCAATTTTATACTTACTAACAAGTAGGTTCGCCGTTCTTGAGATTACATCGTCTGTGTGCCATTGTTCAAAGTCAAACGATGCCGTCAGACACGCCTGATAAGGACATCGGCCGGAAGCTTCCATGCACTAGCTTTGCAATGAACTACATCTTGAATTCAATTTAATTTTCGCAACTATTCTTGTGCCATCTTTATGCTGTGTACATTCCACAATCCACTCCTTTCTTTACTATATTGTCATTACAAGGTCGCCATGAGATATTTCGTCCGCAGCTTAAAACGCAAACATTCAATTGAACAATCGCCATTACGGCATAATACAGCTCTTCAAAGTATATATAAGTAAAGAACACGGACTTGAAGAAGCCGGGCGGCAAAAAGAATCATTCTAAAACCGCCGTGAGCCAAACGTATAGGTACCGGAGATCAGGACAAAATAAGGTTGTGATGACAAATCGAGCAGGGTGAAAGCGAGTGAAAGTGCTACTGAGCGAAGCGGCGTTGACAGCAGTCATGTGGCGCGATACATAGCATGCACAGCACAGCTGGTTCAAAGTCCACGAAATTAAAAGCGTGGCCGAGGAAGTCAACGGGCGGCGTATGATAGGGTTCGCACGTGGGTCCGCGTTGGTGATTGCAGGGGCTCGTGCAGAGGAGAATGAGGTAGGTTGTGATGGGATGTACGGTTGTACAGATGCTGAGATAAAGGGGATGCCAATGCAAGAGGGGAGAGAGAAACAATAAAATGAGACGATTGAGCGCGTTCCAGAGTTGACGGAGTGCGTGACGTTGAAGAAAGCGTGTCTTGCCAAAGAACATCATGAGAGAGATTGAAATGCGATGAAGGTATATCAACAATGAGGTAGTGCATGCGTAGAGATGTGGTGGAATTTGAGAGATGAGCGGATCCAAGAATCTTTTAACGAGTTCAGACCCGGAACTAGAACGTCTGAGTTAGTCCAGACCGAACGGACATTTCGAAGGGGTTGCGGGCGTATATTTGTGATGCCGGCATTAAAGCCCCATGACAGATGTGAACGGACGTTCACACCTCGTACTCGTCCATCGCAGCTCTCTCAGCCGGAGTCAATTCTTCTGCTCGGCGGTGCAGGCGTATCTCAGCCTTGATCCTAGGCAGCTCCTTGTGCAAATCAATGTGCGTGCCTTCAGCCCATTGCTTGAGAACCCAATCCCTCATATAATTGCTCGCCTGTGAGACTTTCATCAGAGGTTTGCACCGGATCCACGGAGATTAAAGAAACTGACCTTATAATATCGCTTCCCTGAGTATTTTTTGTAGAACGATTCGTGACGAATTGGTTTGACGATGTAGTTCAACATCAAGTTCGCCGTCGGAATCAGAGCCGACTCAGGATAGGACGAGTAATGGGCCAAGTTGGGCGTCTTTGGAAAAACACTGAGTCAAGGTCTAATTTGTTGCAGACGACATACCCAAACTTCCATGTCTAGCGCAAGTCGCGCGAGCCATATCGATGCTGCGGCCAAAAGCGATGGTGGCGCAGCAATCAGTCGCCATTCTAAGCATGATATCTCCAGGAGGAATTTTGCAAGCGTTCGGACCTTTACGTTGTAGTCGTCGGCCTTGCTTACGCGGCGGAGGAAATGCACAGGGTTCGGGTAACTTAGGTTCCAATCGAGGGTCTTGAGGACATAGCGTTCGGCCTGCAGAATCTCCGACTCAGTGTAAGAGGCGTCGGCGCACATCAGAAAATGTGTCACTGAGGGGGCAACAATCTCTTCGAATTTGGCTGCGATAAACATGCATGTCACACCAACAAGCTGTAGCTTGGCCAGGGAGACGACACGTGCGGAAAGAAAGCGATCGATGATATTGACGCAGAGTAAGAGAGTCTCAGGCAAGAGGCGGAAACGAACGTGGACTTGAATTAGCCAGTCAGTCAGAATCCCACGCATCTTCCATGCGAGCTCTTTCTGGCTCTCCATATAATTTGGATTCGGCATCGTAGTGACCTATAGAGCACATCAATCTGAGGACGCCTCAATTATGTTTCAAGCCTTACTTCAATTTGCTTTAGATAATCGAAAATTTCAACGACGTAGTCGCTAACCATTAGAGGATCGTCAGCATCGTCCGCATCGAGGTCGTCCCATTGCGAGGCCTCTGGGTCGGCCTCGGGCTCATCAGCGTACGATTCAATTTCGGCAGCAAGCTGAGCAGCAGCGAGTCCCTCATCATTGAGTTGTTGATCTTCGACTGTAGCAGGAATATCGTCTGGTGCTTCGGAAGACGTTCGCCGTTTTTTAAATACCCTGCTTGACTCGGCATCGTCCACTTGCTGTTGAATGCTCGTACTAGTGCGTAGCGAAATGCGACATTGAGCATCGGAGCGAGCCTGGGTAGTCAAAATCCTCTCTTTGGAAACAAACGCCTTGCGCACTGTGATACTAGGAATAATTGGAGCGGGCGGGTCAACAACCATCGCATTATCATCAATTTTTGTTGTCGTCTTCTCCCTCACCTCCCCCAGGACCTCCAATTTTGTCATCGTCGCTGTTGTAGCCCGGACAGTCTGCCTCGTTCCAGCCACAGTCCGGAGGGGCTGGCGCGAGACAGGTACCTTAGACTTGATGACTACACCATCAAACTTATCCTTAAGGGCCTCCTTGTCCTTGCCCTTGCCCACGGGCTTGTTGTTTGCCAGAAAGCTTGTCACTTCACCCAATGCCTCTCGTTTCCTCTTTCCAGCGACAGCGTCTCCGTTATTTTCTGTGTTGATCTTCCCGCGAGAAGCAGCCGTACCAGCGGTTGCTCGACTGGTCCCGCCAGTGGCAGTGGTGGCTGAAGCTAGTGAGGCGGGTTTCGCACGGGTAGTAATGCGAGATGGGCGAGCGTTAACATTTTCACTGTCCTTGGCCGTCGCCGTCCGTGTTGTCCGTGTTATACGACGAGTCTGGTGAAGTGAACCAAATTAAGCCTACAGGTACTCGCTGAAGATTATAACGAGGTACTAACCGGAATAGCTGAGGACATAACGTCTCGCCGCTGTGAGATATGTTGAAAGGGAGGGTTTGATGGATGTGGCGGAGACTGTCGAGCGGGAGACAAGGTCCAGGGTCTCGAAAACGAATTGGGATTCAACATCACGTGCTTTATTTATGCCCGCAATACGTCACAACAAACAAAGGGACGCGTTGCATCAGGTGACCGTTTTATCTCCAGACTCGGTGCTAAAAGTACCTGCCTTCCAGTCTTCACATGGGGGTTCTGTTGATTAAAAATATATGGCAGCGAATAAACAAGGCGTAGCCTGCTTTTCGAGTTATATAACTAGGGTATTGCAAACACGCCCTCTATCACATGCTCAGGTATCATCCTGTGTGGATGATATATGAAGAGCGATCTTGATAGTAACTGCGACGAAGTTCAGGAATCTTGTACGTGTAATCCTTCAGGCATCGGAGTTGTCTATGTCCTTGCACAAACCATCTTATTTTTCCGAGCTAAAACCAAGTTGTTCTGCAACATGTCAACGGTTCTTTCGATGACTCAAGGTTTGTCCGGCCAATCTTTGGGTTGTCGGAAGAACGTAGGAAAGCCTGTGGCCATTGTCAAATAAACAATGTTCTAAACTCAAAGAGACCCTGAAAGAGAGGAAGGAGAGATTAGTGTTTTATTAAATGTTTTAAATTCCATTTCTAAAAATATATATCATCAGTGAATGGCTATCAAAAAAGAAAAATGAGACATTCAATGTGATTGGTTCGTGATGCATGAATATTTCATGAATGCTTGCAAGAAGAGATTTTGGTATAGCAAACAAGCAACTCGAATAAGGAAAAAGTATCGAGGCAGAGTCATTGACGAAAAAAAAAAGATTTGGAAAATATTAGAGGTCTCATTCGTGTGTAGACCCGACACGGCGTTCAATTTAAAAGGCTTTTCACTTGTCGTAATTCTCCTCCAATTTGTCAGCTCTTTCGCGCAACGCCTTACATATTCTGGTTCTCATTAGAATCCATGTCGGTGACAATGCTGCGGAATCCTAAAGTTTGGCAGTGCTTGGTGACCGCAGGCTGCTACCCTTTTGTCAAGGGGTGATCTTGTGATTTTACCGGGCCGAGTGGGTGAGAAATTCCAAAGATTTTCTGATCTACATAACGTCCCAGTTTCTCGGTCCCCCTTGTGTCTCGTTCACAGGAGTTTATTTCTTATTGCCACCGATAATGACATTGTTTTAGGATCGTGCGGCACGATCTATTTATTTCAATGGACTTTTGCTACGAAGATTTAGAGTATAACTTTTTTCTTATCGGCTAGATCAATTATGAGGGTCGTGAACGCTGTTCGCTGTCGTCAACATCCACGACTTTCTCCATAACTTATGTTCACTGTCAGGCATGTTGCAAGGCAGCTGAATCGATACAGGACCTCCCATCTGATAAGAGTCAGATTGGGATATTCCGAGTCACACCAAAAAGTACTGCTCTATCCTAATTTCCGTCGTGCCTCCACTTTTCAGCCACATACCATGGCGTCTCTCGACTCCGTTACCAGCTCTCTCGCTACTCTCTCCATCAAACCTGCTTCATCTATCACTCACGCGGCTACCGCTTCTCCAGCTGAGTGGAAAGACGCCTTGATCGCTGACGAATCTACGCCGAAAGGTTTCGAACTCATCAAAACTCTCGTCTACAAGCCCAAGACGGCGAAGACGGCCACACCTGTGCCGGTCATTGTTATCGCGCGCGATTCGACGGAAACGAACTCGGGAGCGATTGGAAAAGCGCTTAACCTGAAGGAGTTGCGGTTGGCGTCTGCAGATCTCCTGACAGAATTTTTCTCCTTGGACAAGGACTCGTGTGAGTATCGATTTCTTTTCAGTTTCTCTTGCAACACGACTTGTCTCCGTCAGGTCTTCCATTGTAGAATTTTGAAGTTTTATTCGACTGTACTCTATTTCGTCTTCACCTTACAATTTTTTTGTAGATTCTGTTATGATCGGTTGAACTCTTATTGTATCGTGCTAACAGTTCATCCACAGTGTCTCCCCTTGCTCTCAACGAACAGACCTTCCCCAGGGTTCAAACTGTCGTTGACTCTTCAATCGCTACCTCTTCTTCCCTATTCGCCCTTCATGCCCACTCTTCCTCTGCTACCATTTTCCTCACTGGCACAGACATCCTTACCTATCTCCAGAAGCTCCAGACAGACGACGTCAAAATTCAAGAGCTGGACTTTTCTACACCGGCCGCCTCTCCTGGAGCAGCAGCTCAAACGTCGAAGGCTCCAGTTAAGGAGAAAGAGGATGCCAAGATTGAGGGTGCAGTCCAGATTGCTATCGGTGTCAAAAAGGAGGTTGATTTCGCGGCCTGGTACACTAATGTAAGTGACTGCAATCCCGCTGACATATGTCGTGTGACACAAGAAACAGGTCCTCTTGAAAGCAGACATGTTGGACTACTACAGCGTCAGCGGTTGCTACATTCTCAAGCCGTGGTCCTACAGCATCTGGGAAGAGATCCAGGAATGGTTCAACGCGCAAATCAAGGAGCTTGGAGTTCAGAACTCGTACTTCCCCATGTTTGTATCACAAAAGGTTCTTGAGCGCGAAAAAGACCACATCGAGGGCTTTTCCCCTGAAGTCGCCTGGGTGACACGCGCTGGTCAGTCCGACCTCGAAGAACCTATCGCTATTCGTCCGACCTCCGAGACTGCTATGTATCCTTGTAAGTAATCATTGACAACAACAATTTTGCTCCTTCTCATCCGTTCTTAGACTACGCCAAATGGATCAAGAGCCATCGCGATCTCCCGCTCAAACTGAACCAGTGGAACAGCGTCGTTCGATGGGAATTCAAGAACCCTCAGCCGTTCCTGCGTACCCGCGAATTCTTGTGGCAAGAAGGGCACACTGCTCATCTTACCAAAGCCGAAGCCGACACTGAAGTTCGCCAGATCTTGGACCTCTACCGTCAAGTTTACGAAGATCTGCTGGCTATTCCCGTCATTCCAGGTATAAAGTCTGAAAAGGAAAAGTTTGCCGGCGGGCTATACACCACTACTCTTGAAGGTTTCATCCCGACATCCGGACGGGGTATCCAGGCCGCGACATCCCACTGTCTTGGTCAAAATTTCTCCCGTCCGGAGATGTTCAACATTTTTGTGGAAGACCCGAATGATCCTGCGGGTGGCAAGACCTATGTTTGGCAAAATTCATGGGGTCTCTCAACCCGTACAATCGGTGTGATGGTCATGGTTCACGGCGACAACCAGGGTTTAGTGCTTCCGCCGCGCGTCGCTAGTATCCAAGTCGTCGTCGTCCCCTGTGGCATCACTGCCAAGTCTTCCGACGAGCAGCGTGCAAAGATCAACGATGCTTGTGAAGAGCTTGCAAAGACCTTGAAGAAGTCAGGCGTCCGGGCTAAGGCGGATCTCCGTGATGGCTATACCCCGGGCTACAAGTTCAATGATTGGGAACAGAAGGTACAGCGTGTTTGACACACAAATATATATTATTAGTGCTGATACAGATGATTGCTCTGTTTGTAGGGTGTCCCCGTTCGTCTTGAGATTGGCCCCAACGATTTGGCCAAGGAACAGACCTTGAGTGTTCGCCGTGATACTGGTGTCAAGGCTCCGATCTCGCTGAAGGATATTGGTAACACTGTCAATGAGCTTCTTAAGACCATCCAGAGCGAGATGTTTGCACGTGCCCAATCAGAGTATTACTCGCGTGTCAAAGAAGTTAAAAAATGGGATGACTTTGTCCCAACTCTCGACAATAAGCGGATCGCGGTCATCCCCTGGTGCGAGGTTGAAGCCTGCGAAGATGATATTAAGGAGCGCAGTGGCAGGACGTAAGTTCGATGGCTTGTGTACCTGAATCAGTTCCCAACTCATCGGATCGTAACAGTGCTGAGCCTCAAGACGCCCGTGCGCCTTCCGCGGGTGCCAAGTCCCTCGCCATTCCCTTTGATCAATCAAGATGGACCCCGATCGAGCCTGGCAAGACGAAGTGCCCGGCGTGTGGCCAGGATGCCAAGAGATGGACGATGTTCGGGCGTTCGTACTAGACGAGCAGAAGGACATTGAATCGCTGTTTGTATATCTTCGGTCTGTCGCTTTGGTTTTCTATTCTGTTCCCAAGAATTGCACGTCTAATTTGCATCTATTAATGGCATGAGAGTTTGATCATCATTTTAACAATGAGCAAGTCCGTTCATACTTACGTACGTTTTCGGAAGGCCTATCATTGATGTGAGCCCAATTCTATCTTCAGTCGTCGACACTGCCTTTTTGGGTGACACTGCGTGATTGGCTATGGCAATGTAACTGCCACCACGGCAAGTGCGCTGTCCTATATTCGCCACACATTAAGTTGTATGTGTCATGTGCTGATCTACTAATCCCATCTTTTATAGAATTGGATCATGATCCCTGTAACAGCGACCATTCTTCTAACTCCACCACTACTACGCCCGATGCCGAACACTCCAGCACCCACAGAACCACGCAGGTCTATCCTCCGTCGTCGCCAGCCACCTCCCATTACGCCACTGTCTCCCAGCATCTCTCGGAGACTACCTTCTGAAGTCATCTATATCATTATCGAGAGAATTGCGAGCTTCGACGTACCCACGCTCAGAGCCTGCAGTCTGGTGTGCAAATCATGGCTACCAGTCAGCCGATGGCACCTCATACCAGCTGTATCACTTGGCTCTAAGAATATCAAGAGCTTTCTCCGGCTGCTGGAGTCGCAATATTCCACTATATCTCAGAGTATTCACCATGTCTCTATCCATAGCGACTCAAACGCCATAAGCCATCGGAAATCAAGAGAGAGCAGAATCTTTCCGCCAGACCTGGCTGTCGGTGCAAGCTGTTCTTCGTTTACATGTGACGACGTCCTGCTACAACGCCTTACTCGGTTTCCGGCGCTTACATCGTTATCATTCTCATGGCTTCAGGAAGGACTGGCCCTACCAACGAGCAATGCGCTTACGCAGGGCTTCCCAGGGCTTACGAAAATTGAATTCCGAACGTGTACATTCCCCTCCTTCGAAGAGTTTACTCATATAATATGTGCGCTGCAGAACCTCCGGTGCCTAGTACTCATGGACGTCACCTGGCATGACATCAGACGACCTGAGTCGCCCGGCCGCCAAGTGCTCCCTCCCCGATTGGAGACGCTCGAGTTATACCTCTCTCCAATCGGGCACATATGTACATGGATCGCAGAACATTCTGGCGAACTTAGGGAGGTGCAGACGGTCAACTTATGTAGTGCATTCTGGGAGGATCTCGACTCCCTGGCGATTGCGTGGATGCTACGGCGGCTGGGCCCCAGAGTGAAGCATCTGAGTCTTCCATGGCATCTCCTCGAAGGTACGTCTTCGCGTCCGTTAAGCACAATTTTAGAAGTCATCCTAGGGTTCTTAACTTTGCTTGGTAGTTGATTTGTCCCACCATACGGAGCTCCGGACCCTTCGCATCAGCCATTTTTGGTTCAAGCCTATAGCTGACAATCCCACAGAGGAGTGCTTCACCGCCAAAGGGATTGAGAAGACACTTCTGCAGCTTAACTCGTACCAAATACGAAATATCGAATTTCAGGTGCTCACCCTGTTTCAACTGACGGAGAATGAATTGGGCTTGGATTGGGAAAAGATGTGGAGGATATTGTCAAGAAGATGCTTTTCTCAACTCCAGAGCGTCACATTTGGTCTTTCCGCCTATGACAAGAGACTTCGGCTAATGTTGAAGAAAATCTGGGGTGGCCGCCAGACAGACACTGTTCATGATGCTCGCCGGCATTCAAAGAGGTCTGGAAGGCGATTGACCAGGTTGCAGGTGGACGAGGTTTTCGGTTGTTGAGGTTGGGCAAAAGCCGACAAGGTCTGCTACGTGATCTAACTACTGACCAAGCAGCTTGATAGACCTACTGCTTCAAACGGGTTCTTAAAACATACTACGTTACGAAGGCTAGAAGCTGAATGAAGGTACACGTGGAAACCCTTCAAGGGTTGAGCCCAAATTATCGATTACCATATGGATAAAGGCCACAGCACCCCGGAGTACTTATGTTGATCCGGTATTAATGCTCTACAGTATCAGTGCATCTGGGGCAGATTTCATCTTCGGCTGGTGCAGTATAGGTCCAGCAGCGAGGACATTTGTGGTGTGTAGCAGGCCTAACTCGGACTGCGAGTTCCTCGTCGGATCCTACAGACATACTTTAGCACGATATAGGAGATTGATATTAATATGTGCACATACCAGGTATCGTCAAAGTTTCTGTAAATAACCATTCCGGGGACGATGTTCCCATTGAACCCTCATCAATGACAAATACGTCTGACACGATGAACAAAGTTTTCAAGAAGTTTTCTACTCAATATCTCAGTACGCAGTGTTTTGATTGATCGAGGAACAGTTCGACCTTCCCGTTGCAATAATGCTCCAAGATTTGTTCTGTCTGCCCCTTCAGGAAGGACGATATCAACTTCGGCCTCTAAAGAACTCTTGAGAAGTCTCTTGTTTTGGTAAGATGCATCAATGACAGCTGATTTGTTGCCGCGTGCTCTTTCTAACAGGAGAAGAACCACGCTGCGGACACGGAGAAGTTCCGCCATGTCATTAGCCACTTGTTCATCCTTCCATTCCGAACTCTAGAAAAGGGCCAATTGAATGTTGATTGAACGATGATGGTTACAACGTACTATGCATCTCCACGGAGTCATAAATACCGACGAGCCATCAGGGTTGCGGGTGTTGTAAATCTCTTCTGCCAAGTGGGGTAGAACGGGTGCAAGGACCGAGGTCATCGTCGCCAACGCCTATAACAGGGATAGATTGAATAACAAGATGATGTGTCAAAAAGCACGGACCTGTTCAAGAACAGTTACAACAGCCCTACGTTCTGGGCTTGACAGTGAATTAGCGTAAAGGCAGTCTTTTGTAATGTCGAGATACAGCGATGAGAGAGTGACATTCGCAAAATTAGTCAAAGAGTTGATGACTTGGCAGTGATCATATGAGCTCCGAGCGAAAAGGTGAACATGATCAAAAGATTTCATTACCTTTTGGGAAATTGTAGGAAGAATAACCCTCAAGTGCAGTCTGTTCCAGAGTATACAACTCATGCATGACATATCGCTCAGCCTACAAAGTCAAAGTTTCACCAGACGAATGCAGGAACACGCAAAGAGACTTACCAGCCCCAATTCTTCTTTCGGTACGCGCTGAAAACAGGTATTCTCACCAATGGAACCAAGCATGAAACGCGCAGAATTGCGAATCTTCCTTAATGACTCCGCGATTTGAGCCAGGACGGTGGGACCTATTGACATATCACGCCAATATTCGACCGTCGCAGCCCAGAGTCTCAGCACATCAGCGCCATACGCGGGTTCACGTTTTGGGTCCTGCCACAAAGTTGAGTCCAAATATGGGACATAGATGTTCACGTTGTTCACGCACCTTACCGCCCAGGACGATTGTTAACGGACTGATGATATTCCCCAACGATTTGCTCATCTTCTTCCCTGCCTGATCTAAAACCATGCCATGAGTGATGAGAATTCCATATGGGCTTATACTCGGAGCGTCCGCAGGTGCTGAACTGATGGCAGTCAACAGTTGGCTCTGGAACCATCCTCTGTGCTGATCTGAACCCTCTAAACAGACATCTGCAAGATGTTTTCTATCTTTTTCGAAGCCTGCCTCGCCTAGCATCGACCACGATGTTCCGCTATCGAACCAAACATCCATGGTATCTGTGCCTTTGCGCCACGTCTCGGACGGTGAACGGCCTTCCTCACGAAGAGCGCATGGAACGAAATCATCGATAGGTCCGCTCCACCAATGCGCAACACCTTTCTCTTCTATTACGGAGATGATGTGATCCAGGGTGGCAGCGTCAAGAACGGCTTGATCGGAATCGAGGCGATGCAAAGCAGGAATTGGGACACCCCATACACGTTGACGGGAAATACACCACTCAGATCGAGAACGAATGAAGGACTCTAATCGATTTCGAGCTGATGAAAAACGACTTTCAAGGTGACTACGATAAAGCCAGAATACACGCTCACATTGTGATGGAATGAAGGAGACATCTTTTAGCGCACGCAACGCGTTATCTTTAATACCCTCTAGATCAGCAAACCATTGAGATGTTGCACTAATGAATTGCATGAGAATCATGTGTATGATCCAGGAACCTCACTCACGTGATAATGATTGGTTTGTCCGTTTTCCAGTCGTACGGGTAGCGATGTTTAATGCGCTGTACCTTGACAAGCGCACCAACCTGCTTAAGTAGCTCAACGATAGATCTCGACCCATCATTCAAAACTTCTTTGCCAGTCAAGTTAGCCGCAGATTCTCCAACGACATCTGCAACCTCCTTGGTGAACTTTCCTTCGCTATCAACATGGCAAATCATGTTCTTCGAAGTCGACACGAGACTGAGAGACAGAAACGCATGATAATCCTCAGCACCATGAGCTGGTGCACAATGGACAAGACCAGTTCCGGATTCTGAAGTGACGTGAGAAGCGGGGATTATCTTGAAAGATGTAGAGGTGGGCGCTAGTGGTGCGAAAATTGGAATGTAGGCGATGTCGATTAGATCCGAACCTACATAGTGTATATTCATTAAGAAAGTAAAAAGGTTCCAATATATCGTCGTACCTCGAATTTCACCAATACTTTCCACAGTTCCTAAAAGATCTGCCAATGAAGCCACACGTTCCTGAGCTATAATACCAACGTAACCACCCTCTCCGGTACGTCTGATGATTGAATATGTCATCTCTGGATTAACTGCAATACCCTATGTATGGTTATTTCTCAATGACAAATAGACATAGAAAAAATTCTCACCATGTTTGCAGTCAAAGTCCACGGTGTAGTAGTCCAAACCAGTAGTTTGACCGACGGTGCTGTTGATACAAGTTCTTGAAGGATAGGGCTGTTGATCGGAGCATTCTTATCGACTTCAAAGGTAACGTAAACAGAATGGGAGACATGATCGTCTTTATACACCAACTCCGCTTCGGCTAGCGCAGAACGAGAAGAAGGGGAATAGTGCACGGGACGATAATGGCGGTATATGAGACCTATTACACGTCAATGATCCTGAATAAACCAAGCAGGTCGCATGAAAGCACCTTTTTCGACCATTTTTTGGAAAATTCGTAATTGTCGAAGTTCATAAGCAGGGTCTGAGGTGAAGTTCAATAGTACTGCAGCAGAAGCATCCACATGTGCTACTCACCCAAAGTACGATAAGTGGAGTCGTTATTCCAATCTGCCATGATACCAAAATGCTTAAACTGCTCCTTTTGTGACGCTATTTCTCGAGTGGCGGTCGCATGCGCTGCCTCGCGGATCGTCCAGGCCGAGGTGGTTGACGAATCTTGCTTTTGAATCATATAAGTTGTCAATGTCATAAGAAAGGTGTGACTACGTACACCTAACTCTTGGAGGGCTTTATTCTCAATGGGCAGGCCATGACAGTCCCAGCCAGGAATATAACTAATCATGTTCAAGCATTCGTATCCCAGAAGAGATTCAGGGCAAGCTCACTTCACTTTCCGACCCATTGATACGTGGAATCTATTGATTATATCCTTTAATATCTTGTTGAGTGCATGTCCTTGACATAGGATTTAGCTTAATGGTATGCAAATCGCGTGTCGGACTCACCCATGTGTAAGTTGCCATTCGCATAAGGTGGTCCATCATGAAATACAAACAATGGCCCTTTCGCGTTCTCCCACTATATTGTGTGCACCGTAAGAGATGAAAATCATTATGAAAGACCTATCATACGCACTTGCCAACGATAAAGCTTTTCTCCAGTCCGTTCTCGAAACGGCACTTCACTCTGTGATGGGTTGGCCCGTAATGGAAAAGATGTTTTAGGAAGAAGCAAGGTATCTTTGTAAGCGTTTTTTTCAGCTTGTTTCTTAAATTGTGCGGCAGTTGAGAACCCTTGAACGCGTCGATTCCATGGTCGTTTGCTAAGAACGCGAGCAGGCCTCATCGAACTAGACGGCGAGCAACACAGGCTCAAAGCGCACCAGATGCTTCCGTGATAATTTAATCACAAGCCCTGTTCCTAGATTATTTCAAAACCAAGGTCAAGCCTCTCCCTCACGCTGGGAAGGATTTCCAAATATTGTCACAGCATTTGTGACGTACCCGTGGCCCTGTCACATTCTTGAATCCCGGGCCGGCCTCCGGACATAGCTTTTGGAACTGTCTTTTTCGGGGAATGATACTGACAGTTGTCACGATGTGCAAAGGGTCGCTATGTGCAAAATACATTCCTCAACTCGTTCTGCTCATTAGCTGAGTCTGGCAAAAAATCCATAGATACATATAGCATATATCAAGACTTCCCTATACTTTATTTCGGACATAATTGAGATGTAAAAATGTCAGAGGTGTGAAAGTGTGAGATCAGAGCTAGTCTTGTCACCTACCAGAGCTCAATGAAATGGATGAAGATGAAATATATAAAACCTGATTAAACAAAACCTTTCCATACATATAGATTAGCTTAAAATTAACTTTCCGATCAAAGAACTGGTTACCTTTCTGTTCGTTGAGAGAGCGTGACAGTTTAGGGCTATCGAGGCTCCGGCAGTACCAGATGATGACGATATTCGGTGTGAGTGGAAATTTGATTTGGATTGTGACCTGGTGTGACGGATTTTGCTCATTTTCGTACACTTGGTCATCGACCCCGACACAATCCATGCAACAATGACACTCTAATAAAATATCAGTCTCTAGCTAAGAAGTGCATTGAGATATACTGAAAGTTTCAAGGCCATACATGCAGAGGACAAGCCTACAGAAAATAAATGGCTGA